>JAUUTY010000645.1:0-227247 GCA_030979885.1 Lolium multiflorum | reverse complement strand
TTGTCGGGATCCGATTGATAGAGAATACTATGTTATGGTGATTATCAATTTATTGTTTATGTGTTGTTTGCATCTCTGCATGCTCTCCGTTATTAGTAGAGGCCCGCCAAGTTTGTACTCTTAACTCCAAGAGGGAGTATTTATGCTCGATAGTGTGTTCATGCCTTCATTGACACCTGGGACAGTGACAGAAAGTTCTAAGGTTGTGATGTGCCGTTGCCACTAGGGATAAAACATTGATTCTATGTCTAAGGATGTAGTTGTCGATTACATTACGCACAATACTTAATGCAATTGTCTGTTGCTTAGCAACTTAATACTGAATGGGGTTCGGATGATAACCTGAAGGTGGACTTTTTAGGCATAGATGCAATTGGATGGCGGTCTATGTACTTTGTCGTAATGCCCAATTAAATCTCACTATATTTATCATATCATGTACATGCATTGTTATGCCTTTCTCTATTTGTCAATTGCCCGACCTGTAATTTGTTCACCCAACATGCTTTTATCTATGGGAGAGACACCTTAGTGAACTGTGGACCCGGTCCTATTTTTACATAGCATACACCCATCGCACTTGTTTTTATCGTTTTCTTGCAAACAATCATCTTCCACTCGATACGTTTAATCCTTTGTTACGCAAGCGGTGAGATTGACAACCTCACCTTCGTTGGGGCAAAGTACTTTGTTTGTTGTGCAGATTCCACGTTGGCGGAATCCCTGTTGTTGTGCCACATCACATTTCGCCACCATCAACCTTCAACGTGCTTCTTGGCTCCTACTGTTTCGATTAAACCTTGGTTTCCTTAGGGAAAACTTACACCGTGCGCATCATACCTTCCTCTTGGGGTTCCCAACGAACGTGTGAGTTACACGCCATCAAGCTCTTTTTTGCGCCTGTTGCCGGTGAGATCAAGACACGCTGCAAGGGGAGTCTCCACTTCTCAATCTCTTTACTTTGTTTTTGTCTTGCTTTATTTTATACTTTGTTTGCTGCACCTAAACAAAACACAAAAAAATTAGTTGCTAGTTTTACTTTATTTATTGTCTTGCTCTCTATATCAAAAACACAAAAAAATTAGTTACTTGTCTTTACTTTGTTTGCCTAGTTTACTTTTTGCTTATTTCATCATGCTTAATCCTAAGTTTACTTTGGAAGAGATACCGGTAGGACGAGGGTGTATCATTGGAAGAGATAATATAGAAGAATTTTTCACCCATGTTAGTATGGATGAAGATTTTGAAGATATACCATTATTAAAAACTGCTCCTACTTATGAAAGTGCTTCTGCCTGTTTGATACACATGTTAGAAACTAGATTTGTTAATCTCAATCCCATAATACAACATATGTTTCTTACACTTTCGGATATGGAGATGGGGGAAAAGAGAAATTTTGTTTTAAAAGTCCTTGTTAGAGAATTTGAGGATATAGTTAAAGAAGCTAGAAAAGTTTTTATTAAGCATAAGAGGCTTGGTTTCTTTCCTAATTTTAAACAAATACTTGAAAAGATGGATATGGATAGAATTAAGTATACTAATAATGTTAATGATGGTAGGGAAATTAAAGCGCCAATACCTAGTAAACTACTAGGAATGCATGAAGCTTTGGAAAACAACTATGCTTGGCTTGTTCCTGAAAATTTGTTTGATGAGAATAGTAAGCCTAGGAGCAATGAGAGAGGAGTTACTTATATAGACCAGATACAATGCATTGTTGAGAAAACTCCCAACTCCCAAGGTAATAATGTTGATGCTTCATCTCTTGATAATACTTGATTTGCACTTTCCGCGCCTAGCTGAAAGGCGTTAAAGAAAAGCGCTTATGGGAGACAACCCATGTTTTTACTACAGCAATTTTTTGTTTTGTTGAGTCTTGGAAGTTGTTTACTACTGTAGCAACCTCTCCTTATCATGTTTTTGTGCCAAGTAAAGTTTCTATGTCAAAGTTGATGTTATACTTGGGATCGCTGCGCAGAAACAGCATTGCTGTCTGTCACGAATCTGGGCACAGGCCTCTGTAGAAAATTTGAAAAAATCTGCCAATTTACGAGCGTGATCCTCAGATATGTACGCAACTTTCATTAGTTTTGAGTTTTTCCATTTGAGCAAGTCTGGTGCCAGCTTTAAATTCGTCTTTACGGACTGTTCTGCTTTTGACAGATTCTGCCTTTTATTTCGTATTGCCTCTTTTGCTATGTTGGATTCATTTCTTTGATCCATTAATGTCCAGTAGTTTTATGCAATGTACAGAAGTATAAATAATGTTTGTGTCACCTCTGAATGTGTGAATTATTAATTGTGCACTAACCCTCTAATGAGTTTGCTTGAAGTTTGGTGTGAAGGAAGTTTTCAAGGGTCAAGAGAGGAGAATGATATACTATGATCAAGAGGAGTGAAAGCTCTAAGCTTGGGGATGCCCCGTGGTTCACCCCTGCATATTTTAAGAAGACTCAAGCGTCTAAGCTTGGGGATGCCCAAGGCATCCCCTTCTTCATCGACAACATCATCAGGTTCCTCCCCTGAAACTATATTTTTATTCAATCACATCTTATGTTCTTTACTTGGAGCGTCGGGTTTTTGTTTTTGTTTTTGTTTGAATAAAATGGATCCTAGCATTCACTTTTTGGGAGAGAGACACGCTCCGCTGTTGCATATGGACAAATATGTCCTTAGGCTTTACTCATAATGTTCAAGGCGAAGTTTCTTCTTCGTTAAATTTTTATATGGTTGGAATTGGAAAATGCTACATGTAGTAATTCTAAAATGTCTTGGATAATGTGATGCTTGGCAATTGTTGTGCTCATGTTTAAGCTCTTGCATCATATGCTTTGCACCCATTAATGAAGAAATACATAGAGCTTGCTAAAATTTGATTTGCATATTTGGTCTCTCTAAGGTCTAGATAATATCTAGTATTGAGTTTTGAACAACAAGGAAGACGGTGTAGAGTCTTATAATGTTTACAATATGTCTTTTATGTGAGTTTTGCTGCACCGGTTCATCCTTGAGTTTGCTTCAAATAACCTTGCTAGCCTAAACCTTGTATCGAGAGGGAATACTTCTCATGCATCCAAAATCCTTGAGCCAACCACTATGCCATTTGTGTCCACCATATCTACCTACTACATGGTATTTCTCCGCCATTCCAAAGTAAATTGCTTGAGTGCTACCTTTAAAATTCCATCATTCACCTTTGCAATATATAGCTCATGGGACAAAATAGCCTTAAAAACTATCGTAGTATTGAATATGTACTTATGCACTTTATCTTTTATTAAGTTGCTTGTTGTGCGATAACCATGCTTCTGGGGAACGCCATCAACTATTGTTGAATATCATGTGAGTTGCTATGCATGTCCGTCTTGTCTGAAGGATCTATCACCTTAGTGGTTGGAGCATGCAAAATTGTTAGAGAAGAACATTGGGCCGCTAACTAAAGCCATGAATCATGGTTGAAGTTTCAGTTTTGGACATATATCCTCAATCTCATATGAGAATAATAATTGTTGCTACATGCTTATGCATTTAAGAGGAGTCCATTATCTGTTGTCCATGTTGTCCCGGTATGGATGTCTAAGTTGAGAATAATCAAAAGCGAGAAATCCA
Source organism: Lolium multiflorum (assembly GCA_030979885.1). Taxonomy (NCBI): domain Eukaryota; kingdom Viridiplantae; phylum Streptophyta; class Magnoliopsida; order Poales; family Poaceae; genus Lolium; species Lolium multiflorum. The sequence continues at coordinate 223,635 of JAUUTY010000645.1, read as the reverse complement.
AAATGCGAGCATTCTCCTTAGACCTTTGTACAGGCGGCATGGAGGTACCCCTTTGTGACACTTGGTTGAAACATGGCATGCAAAGATCCGGTAGTCCAAGCTAAGTAGGACGAGGTGCGGGCATATTAGTATACTATGCATGAGGCTTGCAACTTGTAAGATATAATTTACATAACTCATATGCTTTATTACTACCGTTGACAAAATTGTTTCATGTTTTCAAAATAAAAGCTCTAGCACAAATACAGCAATCGATGCTTTCCTCTTTGAAGGACCTTTCTTTTACTTTTATTGTTGAGTCAGTTTACCTATCTCCCTCCACCTCAAGAAGCAAACACTTGTGTGAACTGTGCATTGATTCCTACATACTTGCATATTGCACTTGTTATATTACTTTATGTTGACAATATCCATGAGATATACATGTTATAAGTTGAAAGCAACCGCTGAAACTTAATCTTCCTTTGTGTTGCTTCAATACCTTTACTTTGATTTATTGCTTTATGAGTTAACTCTTATGCAAGACTTATTGATGCTTGTCTTGAAGTACTATTCATGAAAAGTCTTTGTCATATGATTCACTTGTTTACTCATGTCATTACCTTTGTTTTGATCGCTGCATTCATTACATATGTTTACAAATAGTATGATCAAGATTATAATGGCATGTCACTTCAGAAATTATCTTTGTTATCGTTTTACCTGCTCGGGACGAGCAGAACTAAGCTTGGGGATGCTGATACGTCTCCAACGTATCGACAATTTCTTATGTTCCATGCTACTTTATTGATGATACCTACATGTTTTATGCACATTATATGTCGTATTTACGCATTTTCGGAACTAACCTATTAACAAGATGTCAAGAGCCAGTTGCCTGTTTTCTGCTGTTTTTGGTTTCAGAAATCCTAGTAAGGAAATATTCTCGGAATTGGACGAAATCTTCGCCCAGGGTCCTATTTTTGCACGGAGCTTCCAGAAGACCGAAGAGGGAAGGAAGTGGGGCCACGAGGCGCCACCATAGGGCGGCGCCTGGCCCCGGCGCCGACCTATGGTGTGGGGCCCTCGTGTGCCCCCCACGTTGCCCTTTCGCCTACTTAAAGCCTCCGTCGCGAAAACCCCAGTACCGAGAGCCACGACGAAACCTTCCAGAGACGCGCCGCCGCTAATCCCATCTCTGGGGATTCAGAGATCGCCTCCGCACCACGGGGAGAGGGATTCATCTCCGGAGGACTTTCATCTCATGACTTCTCCTGAGTGATGAGTGAGTGACCCTGGACCATGGGTCCATAGCAGCAGCTAGATGGTCGTCTTCTCCTTGTTGTGCTTCATTGTTGGATATTGTGAGCTGCCCAACATGATCAAGATCATCTATCTGTAATACTATATGTTGTGTTTGTCGGGATCCGATGGATAGAGAATACTATGTTATGGTGATTATCAATCTATTGTTTATGTGTTGTTTAAGATCTTGCATGCTCTCCGTTATTAGTAGAGGCTCTGGCCAAGTTTGTACTCTTAACTCCAAGAGGGAGCATTTATGCTCGATAGTGGGTTCATGCCTTCATTGACACCTGGGACAGTGACAGAAAGTTCTAAGGTTGTGATGTGCTGTTGCCACTAGGGATAAAACATTGATTCTATGTCTAAGGATGTAGTTGTCGATTACATTACGCACCATACTTAATGCATTAATACTTAGTTAACTTAATACTGAATGGGGTTCGGATGATAACCTGAAGGTGGACTTTTTAGGCATAGATGCAGTTGGATGGCGGTCTATGTACTTTGTCGTAATGCCCAATTAAATCTCACTATATTTATCATATCATGTACATGCATTGTTATGCCTTTCTCTATTTGTCAATTGCCCGACTGTAATTTGTTCACCCAACATGCTTTTATCTTATGGGAGAGACACCTTAGTGAACGCGGACCCCGGTCCTATTCTTTACATAGCATACATCTATCTAATTGTGTTTTACTCGTTTTCTTGCAAACAATCATCTTCCACTCGATACGTTTAATCCTTTGTTACAAGCCTGGTGAGATTGACAACCTCACTGCTTCGTTGGGGCAAAGTACTTTGGTTTGTTGTGCAGATTCCACGTTGGCGCCGATCTCTGTTGTTGCGCCGCATCACATTTCGCCACCATCAACCTTCAACGTGCTTCTTGGCTCCTACTGGTTCGATTAAACCTGGTTTCTTTCGAGGGAAAACTTGCTAACGCATCATACCTTCCTCTTGGGGTTCCCAACGAACGTGTGAGTTACACGCCATCAATAATTCACATGTGCTATGCATAATACTTCCTACAAGTTGCATGTCTCATGCATAGAGTACTAATAGTGCTCGCACCTTGTCCTACTTAGCTCGGAAACACGGATTCTCATCGCATAACATATGCTTCAACCAAGTGTCACAAAGGGGTACCTCTATGCCGCCTGTACAAGTGTCTAAGGAGAAAGCACGCATTGGATTTCTCGCTTTTGATTATTCTCAACTTAGACATCCATACCGGGACAACATAGACAACAGATAATGGACTCCTCTTTTAATGCTTAAGCATTCAACAACAGTTAATATTCTCATAAGAGATTGAGGTTGTATGTCCAAACTGAAACTTCCACCATGATACATGGCTTTAGTTAGCGGCCCAATGTTCTTCTCTAACATATGCATACTCAAACCATTTGATCATGAAATCGCACTTACTTCAGACAAGATGAACATGCATAGCATCTCACATGATATCCAACAAAGATAAAGTTGATGGCGTCCCCCCAGAAACATGGTTACCGCTCAACAAGCAACTTATAAGAACTAAGACACATAACTACATATTCATCACCACAATAGTTTTTAAGCTATTTGTCCCATGAGCTATATATTGTAAAGGTAGAGGAATGAAATTTAAAGGTAGCACTCAAGTAATTTACTTTGGAATGGCAGGAAATACCACATAGTAGGTAGATATGGTGGACACAAATGGCATGGTTTTGGCTCAAGGTGTTTGGATGCACGAGAAGCATTTCTCTCTCAGTACAAGGTTTGGGCTAGCAAGGTTGTTTGAAGCAAACACAAGTATGAGCAGGTACAGCAAAACTCACAAGAACATATTGCAAGCATTATAAGGCTCTACACTGTCTTCCTTGTTGTTCAAACACTTTACCCGAAAATATCTAGACTTAGAGAGATCAATCATGCAAACCAAATTAAACAAGCTCTACAGTAGTTCTTCATTAATGGATTAAACTACATGATGCAAGAGCTTAAACATGATCTATGAGAGCTCAAACAATTGCCAAATTGTCAAACCATATGCATCATTTTCCAATTCCAACCATATAGCAATTTAACGAAGCAATAAGCTTTCGCCATGAACATTAAAGCACAATTAAGAACACAAGTGTTCCATATGAAAAAGCGGAGCATAATATCTCCAATATAAGAATGGTGAGATCCAACTTTATTCAAAACAAAACAAAAATAAAAACTAAATTGGAAATGTTACTTGATAAACACATGGGTTATCTCCCAAGAAGTGCTTTTCTTTAACGCCTTTCAGCTAGCCGCAGAAAGTGCAAATCAAGTAACATCAAAAGATGAAGCATCAACATTATTATTTTTCATGCAAACACAACTTGTTGCAGAGGGTACTTTAGGTGCTCCATTATCTAAATTTTCTATGGTGGTGCTAGGGGTTTTAGCAATTTTAGGCCTATAATAATTCTTTTGTTTAGGCACTTTAGAGGCATACATGAATTTTTGCTCTTTACCCACATAAGCTTTCTCCTTATACTTGAGAGAAGAAAAGGTTGAACCCAAGGTTCCCATAGCTTTTTCAAGTTCATCAATCCTATTGGTTTGATTATCATGGACAACACAAGTTCCTAGGACACTAATTCTTTCATCAATTCCTCCTAAGGATTTATCAAGTTCATCAGTTTTATCAAGTAACATTTCCAATTTAGTTTCAATACTTGGAAAATTTTTCTCTATGGTTTCCAATTTTTTCATAACATCCTCAAGAGAGATTTCAATTTTAACTTCATTAACAGGTGGTATTCCAACTAGACTCTCAATGATGCAACTAGCTTCTAAAGCGGGAGTACCTAGGAAATTACCTCCCGAAAGAGTATCAAGAACATACCTATTCCAACTAGATAAACCAACATAAAAGTTCCTAAGAAGGATAGTGGTGGAGTGTTTCTTAATGCACCTATGATGAGCATTACTAATTCTGTACCAAGCATCTTTAAAACTTTCTCCACCTTGTTGCTTAAAAGAACGAACTTCAACTTCAGGATTACTCATGACAAAGTAAAATAAACTAAGCAAATAAAGTAAAGACAAGTAACTAATTTCTTTTGTGTTTTTGATATAGAGAACAAGACAGTAAATAAAGTAAAGCTAGCAACTAATTTTTGTGTGTTTTGTTTAAGTGCAGCAAACAAAGTAGTAAATAAAGCAAGACAAAAACAAAGTAAAGAGATTGGAAGTGGAGACTCCCCTTGCAGCGTGTCTTGATCTCCCCGGCAACGGCGCCAGAAAAGGAGCTTGATTCGCGTAGATGTACACGTCCGTTGGGAACCCCAAGAGGAAGGTATGATGCGCACACAGCAAGTTTTCCTCGAAAGAAACCAAGGTTATCGAACCAGTAGGAGCCAAGAAGCACGTGAAGGTTGTTGGTGGAGGAATGTAGTGCGGCGCAACACCAGTGAAACCGGCGCCAACGTGGAACCTGCACAACACAATCAAAGTACTTGGCCCCAACGTAACAGTGAGGTTGTCAATCTCACCGGCTTGCCAGAAACAAAGGATTAAGCGTATCGAGTGGAAGATGGTGTTTGTTTGCAAAGAACAGAAAGGGTAGAATGTATTCAGATGTAAAAGAATGGACCGGGGTCCACAGTTCACTAGAGGTGTCTCTCCAATAAGATAACTAACATGCTGGGTGAACAAATTACAGGTGAGCAATTGACAAATAAAGATTCAATACATATCAATGATGATTACTATGTGATTTAATCAGGGCATTACGACAAAGTACATAGACCGCTATCCAACATGCATCTATGCCTAAATAATCCACCTTCAGGTTATCATCCGAACCCCTTCCAGTATTAAGCTGTAAACAACAGATAATTGCATTAAGTATGGTGCGTAATGTAATCAACACAAATATCCTTAGACAAAGCATCAATGTTTTATCCCTAGTAGCAACAGCACATCCACAACCGAACTTTCTGTCACGTCCTAGATTTAATGGAGGCATGAACCCACTATCGAGCATAATTACTCCCTCTTGGAGTTACAAGTATCAACTTGGCCAGAGCCTCTACTAGCAACAGAGAGCATGCAAGAACATAAACAACACATATATGATAGATTGATAATCAACTTAACATAATATTCTATATTCATCGGATCTCACCAAACACAACATGTAGCATTACAAATAGATGATCTTGATCATGTTAGGCAGCTCACAAGATCTATAACAATGAAAGCACAAGCGGAGAAGACAACCATCTAGCTACTGCTATGGACCCATAGTCCAAGGATGAACTACTCACGCATCAATCCGGAGGCGGACATGATGTAGAGCCCTCCGGTGATGATTCCCCTCTCCGGCGGGTGCAGGGCGATCTCCCGAACCCGAGATGGGATTCGCGACGCGGCGTCTCTGGAAGGTTTTCCGGATCGTGGCTCTCGCAGGGGTTTCGCATGGAGGCTTTAAGTAGGCTGGGGTAGGTCAGCAAGCGTCACTGGGGCCCACACGGCCGCGCCGTACAGCCGCGTCGCCGGTGTGTGGCCACCTCGTGGCCCCCACTCTCCCCGGCTTCCGGCTTCTGCAAAATAGGACCCGGGCGTTGATTTGTCCAATTCCCGAGAATATTTCCTACTAGGATTGAACCAAAAACAGCAGAAAACAAAGAATCGGTACTGCACTTTGTTAGGTTAGTGCCGGAAAATGTAAAATAACGCTGTAAAGTATGTGTAAAACACTCAAGTATTGTAATAAAAGTAGCATGAACATAAGAAATTATAGATACGTTTGGGACGTATTTATGCTTTTTCCGGAACTAACCTATTGACGAGATGCCAAGTGCGTCTCGTTTCATTGCTTTTGTTTCAGAATCCAGTAAGGAAATATTCTCTAATTGACGAAATCAACGCCCAAGATCTGTAAACCACGAAGCTTCCGTAACACCCGAGAGGACTGCAGGGGCCACAGTGGGCCCCACACACTAAGGTTGGGCAACGGCTAGGGAGGGGGGCGCCTACCGTTGTGTGGCCCCCGTAGCCCTTCCGACTCCGCCTCTTTCGCCATAAGAAGCCCTGACCAAACCCTGAGACGAACAAGCCAGACTTCGCACGAAACCTTCCAGCCGCCGCCATCGTGGAAGCTGCGATCCGGGGGACAGAGTCTCCTGCTCCAAGCACGCCGCCGGACGGGAAGTGCCTCCAAGGCTCCTCCATCTACACTCACCCGTGCCATCTTCATCACCGCTTGCCGTCTCCCATGAGGAGGGAGAACATCGAGGTTTGGCCACCTGTATTATGTGGTTCATCTTCCTATGTACTTCAATACAATAATCTCATGAGCTGCCTTACATGATTGAGACTATATGATGATGCTTGTAATCTAGATGTCATTATGCTAGTCAAGTGAGTTTTACTTGGAGACTCCTTGTCTCACGTGTGTAAAGGTGACAGTGTGTGCACTGTGTGGGTCTCTTAGGCTATATCTTATTCACTGTTATGAATGGCATAGTGAAGTTCTTATTTATATCCCTATGGATTGCAATGTGCTTTGTATTGCTACTAGTCTATGTGCTACTCATGTGATGTTATTAAAGTAGTCTATTCGATGGTGTAATGGTGACAACAGCATCGTGTGTCTTGTCGTAGATTATGATCATAATCTCTTGTAGGTTATGGAGTTGATTATCGCTATGATAGTATTGATGTGATTTATTCCCCCTTCATAGTGTAAAGGTGACAATGTGTATGCTATGTTAGTACTCGGTCTATTTTGCAAAGATCTATTATGCTCTAAGGTTATTTAAACATGAATATCGAATGTTGTGGAGCTTGTTAACTCCGGCACTGAGGGTTCGTGTAATCCTACGAATGGTGTTCATTATCAAACAAGAGTATGTAGCACAAATGAGAGAAGTTATTATTTATTATGCGATCAATGTTGAGAGTGTCCACTAGCGAAAGTATGATCCCTAGGCCTGTTTCCAATACTGCAAACACCGCTTATTTACTGTTCTACTGCATGTTTACTTGCTGCCATATTTTATTCAGATTGCTATTACCACTCATATACATCCATACTACTTGTATTTCACTATCTCTTTGCCGAACTAGTGCACCTATACATCCGACAAGTGTATTAGGTGTTGGGGACACAAGAGACTTCTGGCTTTGATTGGCAGGGCTGCTTGAGAGGGATATCTTTGACCTCTTCCTCCCGAGTTCGATAAACCTTGGGTGATCCACTTAGAAAACTTGCCGCTGTTCTACAAACCTCTGCTCTGAGGCCCAACACTGCCTACAAGAATAGAAGCACCCGTAGACATCGTGTTAGAGTGCCCACTACCATTCGTTGACAACAACAAACACCGCTCAAAATCTTACTTTTATGCTCTTTATATGATTTCAAACTTGAAAAGCTCTAGCACATGATTTAATCCCTGCTTCCCTCTGCGAAGGCCTATCTTTACTTTTATGTTGAGTCAGTAAACCTATTTCCCTCTATCTCAAGCAAGCAATTGAGTTGTTGTGAACCAACCATTTATGCTATGATCTAGTTAATCATGTCTTTTATGCTTTCTTGTTTAGTACAAATTTTATCTGAATGAATATGACTTTGAAAGTTATCAATGATTATGAGGAGATTGTTATGATTAAGGATGAAAGCCCTGCCATATAAATTCTAATATGAAAGCTTTGCTTAGAAGATAAGTACAATCCGTTAGTAGTTCTGACCAAGAACAAAGTTTGCCATAACCGCTTATGATTTCCTATGCACCTCTATTTGTGATTTCTCTTTACTTATTTCAAGTTGAGTTATATGAAGAGAATGTTTACTAGAATATCTTGTGTGAATCAATATGATGCTTCTTGTCCGTATTTTATTTATCGACTCTTCACTCCATAAACATGTGGTCTTGTTTATTGAGCCAGTTTCGCTTGGGGACAAGCGAGGTCTAAGCTTGGGGGAGTTGATACGTCCATTTTGCATCACTATTTTATATCATAATTTGTTGTTATTCATTGATATATTTCATGTACACAATACTTCTGTTATTTCATCTATTTTGCATGTTTCATGTGCCACAAATATTAAGATCATTGAGAATTATTCACTCGTAGCTCGGATTCGCTCGGAAAAGCACCGTCAGACACCATATTTCGAAGACTGCCAATTGACGGAAATTATGCCAAAAATCCTATTTTTCCGTATGATAAAGGGAGCCAAAAGGGAGGGGGCGCAGAGGCCGCCATGGCTCCCCCAGGCCGAACGCGGTTCCCCGCTCGGGCCGGGCACAAGCCATGGGAGGGTGACAAAGCCCTCTCCGTCTCCTTCCTTCGTGTACTTCTTTCACCCAAAACCTAAGGTAATGTGGAGTTACGAAGAATGACAAGAGCTGCCTCGCGGGGCGGAGAGACACCGAGAAAAGAGCTCTCCTGGCTGCGTGAATCCATTGGGAAATTCCTCCGAGGGGGAACGACGCCATCGCCATCGGCCATCGAGCGGACATCATCTCCATCATCATCACCATCATCTTCATCATCATCATCCGCCATCTCCACCGCTGCACCTCGTCACCGTTGTAACAATTTTGGGTTGGATCTTGATTGTTTGATAGGGGAAACTCTCCCGGTATTGATTTCTACTTGTTATTTATGCTATTGAGTGAAACCATTGAACCAAGGTTTATGTTCAGATTGTTATTCATCATCATATCACCTCTGATCATGTTCCATATGATGTCTCGTGAGTAGTTCGTTTAGTTCTTGAGGACATGAGTGAAGTCTAAATGTTAGTAGTGAATTATGGTTGAGTAATATTCAATGTTATGATATTTAAGTTATGGTGTTACTCTTCTAGTGGTGTCATGTAACTGCCGATCACATGATACTTCACCTATGGGCCTAGGGAGTACATCTTGTATCTGCTTGCTAATTGTGGGGTTGCTTGAGCGACAAACCTAAACCCCTGCTAGTATATCTAAGTGTTGGTGAGGATGGGCAGATCTCGTAGTTTAAGGCTGTGGCTAGATTTATCTTAATTACTTTCTTGTATTTGCAGATGCTTGCGCCAGGGGTATAATCACAAGTATGTATTAGTCTTCTAGGAAGGGCGGTGCATTAGCATAGGTTCACCCACACAACACTTATCAAAACAATGAAGATTAATCAGTTGTAGCGAAAGCACTAGACTAAAATCCTGTGTGTCCTCAAGAACGTTTGGTCATTATAAGTAAACAAACCGCTTGTCCTTTGTGCTAAAAAGGATTGGGCCACTCGCTGCAATTATTTCTCTCACATTTTACTTACTCGTACTTTATTTATCTGCAATATCAAAACCCCCCGAATACTTGTCTGTGAGCATTTACGTTGAATCCTTCATCGAAACTGCTTGTCAACACCTTCCGCTCCTCGTTGTTCGACACTTTATTTATGTAGAGTCGAAATTGCTTTCTGTCGGGTGCGCGAAGCGCTCCCGATGGGAGTAGCCCCCGAGTCTATGGGCGGGTGCTTGCAGCCGCGCATAGACTCAAGTTGTACTACTCGAAGATCTTGATGTTGATGCCGACGTCTTCGGGTGTATTCTTCTTTGTCGACGAGGGTGCCATCTTTTTATCTAAAAGAGCATCCGCTCCATGGAGTAGCCCCTGAGCTCAGATGAATATGAAATAGTCATGCTAGGTGTAAATGCCGAGTCGAATATCGTAGATTTCTCCGAGTCCGAGAACATTTGGATGCTTTTGATGATATCAACGATTTTGATGATATCATAGATAGAGGAGTTGATGATTTGGATGATATCGCAGAGGAGTCGATGATTTTGATGATGTCTCAAAGGAGTCTATGATTCAGATGATGTCCCGAAGGAGTCGATGATTTGGCGATGTTCCTAGGAGTCGATGATTTGGATGATGTCACAGAGGTCGATAATTTTTATGCGCGTCCAGTGCTCCCGATGGGAGTAGCCCCTGAGTCTCTAGGCACGGATGCTTGCAACCGTGTGTAGACTCAAGTTGTCAGCAACCCGATGTTATAGTTTTCTTCGATGTCGTGGCAAATATTTTGTTGAGCAAACCTTGATGCTCTTCCTTTTGGCATCGGTATTATGATGCATTTGTATGAAAGTTATCCGAAGCAATTTTTTTGAGTGATAAGCTCATGTTGCAGGTTTGATGAACCTGTCGTATTTGCAACTTTGCTTCAACTGATGAATATGATGTTTTGGCGACAGCCCAACGAATCGAAGGAACTATGTCGCTTGCTGACTATCGCCTTAGTACTTATGTAGTTTAAAGTACTCCATGGGTCTTTTGTAGTAAGTTGTATTGTGTCCATCAACTCATGACTGGATAATTTATTTGAGGTTTGGATTTTTAGTATATCGATAACCATAGCTCCCGGTGGGAGTATTAATTAATTATCAATATTGTAATAATTCATATCGATAACCATAGCTCCCGGTGGGAGTATTAATTAATTATCAATATTGTAATAATTCATATCGATAACCATAGCTCCCGGTGGGAGTATTAATTAGTTATCAATATTGTAATAATTCATATCGATAACCATAGCTCCCGGTGGGAGTATTAATTAATTATCAATATTGTAATAATTCATATCGATAACCATAGCTCCCGGTGGGAGTATTAATTAATTATCAATATTGTAATAATTCATATCGATAACCATAGCTCCCGGTGGGAGTATTAATTAATTATCAATATTGTAATAATTCATATCGATAACCATAGCTCCCGGTGGGAGTATTAATTAATTATCGACATCAGAATAATTCCTTGCAGCCCCAAGTAATTCCGCTCCGATGTGAGTGCATCGAGTCAATATTATATAATATGATACTCATTGAATATTCCAGACGATGAATCCACTGACCCGAGAGTGTACGGGTCATTTTATGTAAAATGATATCCATTGATAACTTGATGATGAAGCCATTGACCCGGGAGTTTGATACGTCTCCGACGTATCGATAATTTCTTATGTTCCATGCCACATTATTGATGATATCTACATGTTTTATGCACACTTTATGTCATATTCGTGCATTTTCTCGAACTAACCTATTAACAAGATGCCGAAGTGCCAGTTCCTGTTTTCTACCTGTTTTTGGTTTCATAAATCCTAGTAAGGAAATATTCTTAATCGGACGAAATCAACACCGAAGATCTTAGAATCCCCGGAAGCATCCAGAACACCCGAGCCGTCGAGAGGGGCCACAGGGGGCCCACACATGGTGGCGGCGCGGCCCAGGAGGGGCGCGCCGCCTAGTGTCTGGTGGCCCCAGACCTCGACCTTGCCCTTTCTCCTATATAAGGTCCCTGACCTAAAACCCCGAGACGAATAAGCCACGGTACGAGAAAAGTTCCAGAGCCGCCGCCATCGCGAAGCCAAGATCTGGGGGACATGAGTCTGTTCCGGCACCCGCCGGAGCGGAAGTGCCCCGGAAGGCTTCTCCATCGACACCACCGCCATCTTCATCACCGCTGCTGTCTCCCATGAGGAGGGAGTAGTTCTCCATCGAGGCTCGGGGCTGTACCGGTAGCTATGTGGTTCATCTCTCTCCTATGTACTTCAATACAATAATCTCATAAGCTGCCTTACATGATTGAGATTCATATGATGATGCTTGTAATCTAGATGTCATTATGCTAGTCAAGTGGGTTTTACTTATGTGATCTCCGGAGACTCCTTGTCCCACGTGTGTAAAGGTGACAGTGTGTGCACCGTGTGGGTCTCTTAGGCTATATTTCACAGAATACTTATTCACTGTTATGAATGGCGTAGTGAAGTGCTTATTTATATCCCTTTATGATTGCAATGTGTTTTGTATCACTATTTATCTATGTGCTACTCATGTGATGTTATTAAAGTAGTCTATTCCTCCTGCATGGTGTAATGGTGACAGTGTGTGCATCGTGTAGTTCTTGTCGTAGATTATGATCATGATCTCTTGTAGATTGTGGAGTTAATTGTCATTATGATAGTATTGATGTGATCTATGCCTCCTTCGTAGTGTGATGGTGACAGTGTGCATGCTATGTTAGTACTTGGTTTATTTTGCAAAGATCTATTATACTCTAAGGTTACTTAAACATGAATATCGAATGTTGTGGAGCTTGTTAACTCCGGCATTGAGGGTTCTTGTAGCCCTACACAATTAGTGGTGTTCATCATCCAACAAGAGTATATGTAGCACAAAGGAAAGAGAACTTATTTATTATGTGATCAATGTTGAGAGTGTCCACTAGTGAAAGTATGATCCCTAGGCCTTGTTTCCACCACAAAGAATTGCTTCCCACGCTAGCAAGCTATTTTCTGGCGCCGCTTGTTTACTGTTTTACTGCATCTTTACTTTTAATATTACCACCATCTATACCACCTGTGTTTTACTATCTCTTCGCCGAACTAGTGCACTACATAAACAAGTGTATTTTATGTGTTGGGGACACAAGAGACTTCTTGCTTTGTGTTTGCAGGGTTGCTTGAGAGGGATATCTTTGACCTCTTCCTCCCTGAGTTCGATAAACCTTGGGTGATCCACTTAAGGGAAAACTTGCTGCTGTTCTACAAACCTCTGCTCTTGGAGGCCCAACACTGTCTACAGGAAAAGAAGCGTGAGTAGACATCAAGCTATTTTCTGGCGCCGTTGCGGGGAGGAAAGGTAAAAGGTACTCACACTCCGGATCTCGGCTACCAAGCTATTTTCCGGCGCCGTTGTAAGTACTCGAAGCTATTTCCTTTAGATCCTGCAATTGCATCTTTTGTTTCTTGTTTACACTAGTTAGGCATAATGGAAAACAACAAAAATATGAGAGATCTTTATGAACTTTATCTTGAATTAGGACATGATGTGTTTGAAGAAAGAATTAAGAAACCCATGGAACTTTATATGCATGCTAATGGGAATGTTATTACTATGAATGCTTTGAACACCATTGTTGCTAATGCTATGGAAAATTCTAAGCTTGGGGAAGCTGGTTTTGATGAGCATGATATTTTTAGTCCCCAAGCATTGAGGAGAAAATTTACTTTGATGATACTTTGCCTCCCATTTATGATGATTATAATGATAGTAGTCTTTTGTTACCACCTATTATGGAGGATAAATTTGATTATGATTACAATATACCTCCTATATTTGATAGCTACTTTGTTGAATTTGCTCCCACTACAATTAATAAGAATGACTATGCTTATGTTGGGAGTAGTAATTATTTTATGCATGAGACTCATGATAAGAATGCTTTAAGTGATAGTTATATTGTTGAGTTTGCTCATGATGCTACTGAAAGTTATTATGAGAGAGGAAAATATGGTTATAGAAATTTTCATGTTACTAAAATGCCTCTCTATGTGCTGAATTTTTTTAAGCTACACTTGTTTTATCTTTCTATGCTTGTTGCATTATGCTTCTTGAACTTGTTTATTTACAAGATTCATTTTCATAGGAAGCATGTTAGGCTTAAATTTGTTTTGAATTTGCCTCTTGATGTTCTCTTTTGCTTCATTGTCTATTCTCATGAGTGCATCATTAAAACTGCTGAGCTCATCTTAATGGCTATAAAGAAAGAACTTCTTGGGAGATAACCCATGTGTTTATTTTACTACAGTAATTTTTGTTTTGTTGAGTCTTGGAAGTTGTTTACTACTGTATCAACCTCTCCTTATCATGTTTTTGTGCCAAGTAAAGTTTCTATGTTAAAGTTGATGCTATATTTGGGATCGCTGCGCAGAAACAACATTGCTGTCTGTCACAAATTCTGGCATAAGTCTCTGTAAAAAATCGAAAAAATCTGCAAAATTACGAGCGTGATCCTCAGATTTGTACGCAACTTTCATTAGTTTTGAGTTTTTCCGTTTGAGCAAGTTAAGTGCCCAGTCCAAATGCGTTTTTACGGACTGTTCTGTTTTGACAGATTCTGCCTTTTATTTCGCATTGCCGCTTTTGCTATGTTGAATGGGTTTCTTTGTTCCATTAACTTTCAGAAGCTTTGTGCAATGTCCAGAAGTTTTAAGAATGATTGTGTCACCTCTGAACATGTGAATTTTGATTATGCACTAACCCTCTAATGAGTTTGCTTGAAGTTTGGTGTGGCAGAAGTTTTCAAGGGTCAATAGAAGAGGGTGATATACTATGATCAAGAAGAGTGAAAGGTCTAAGCTTGGGGATGCCCCGGTGGTTCATCCATGCATATTTTAAGAAGACTCAAGCATCTAAGCTAAGGCATCCCCTTCTTCATCGACAACTTATCAGGTCATTTCTAGTGAAACTATATTTTTATTCCGTCACATCTTATGTATTTTACTTGGAGCGTCTGTGTGCTTTTATTTTTGTTTTGTTATTTTCATTCTCTGAATAAATTCATCTCATGTGGGAGAGAGACACGCTCCGCTGGTTCATATGAACACATGTTCTTAGCTTTTAATGTTCATGGCGAAGGTTGAAACTGCTTCGTTAATTGTTATATGGTTGGAAATAGAAAATGCTACATGTAGTAATTGGTAAAATGTCTTGGATAATGTGATACTTGGCAATTGTTGTGCTCATGTTTAAGCTCTTGCATCATATACTTTGCACCTATTAATGAGGAAATACATAGAGCTTGCTAAAATTTGGTTTGCATAATTGGTCTCTCTAAGGTCTAGATAATTTCTAGTATTGAGTTTTGAACAACAAGGAAGACGGTGTAGAGTCTTATAATGTTTACAATATGTCTTTTATGTGAGTTTTGCTGCACCGGTTCATCCTTGTGTTTGTTTCAAATAACCTTGCTAGCCTAAACCTTGTATCGAGAGGGAATACTTCTCATGCATCCAAAATCCTTGAGCCAACCACTATGCCATTTGTGTCCACCATACCTACCTACTACATGGTATTTCTCCGCCATTCCAAAGTAAATTTCTTGAGTGCTACCTTTAAATTTCCATCATTCGCCTTTGCAATATATAGCTCATGGGACAAAATAGCCTTAAAAACTATTGTGTATTGAATATGTACTTATGCACTTTATCTCTTGTTAAGTTGCTTGTTGTGCGATAACCATGCTCTGGGGACGCCATCAACTCTTTGTTGAATATCATGTGAGTTGTATGCATGTCCGTCTTGTCTGAAGTAAGAGAGATCTACCACCTTAATGGTTAGAGCATGCATATTGTTAGAGAAGAACATTGGGCCGCTAACTAAAGCCATGAATCATGGTGGAAGTTTCAGTTTTGGACATATATCCTCAATCTCATATGAGAACACTAATTGTTGCCACATGCTTATGCATTAAAGAGGAGTCCATTATCTGTTGTCCATGTTGTCCCGGTATGGATGTCTAAGTTGAGAATAATCAAAAGCGAGAAATCCAAAATGCGAGCTTTCTCCTTAGACCTTTGTACAAGGCATGGAGGTACCCCTTTGTGACACTTGGTTAAAACATGTGTATTGCGATGATCCGGTAGTCCAAGCTAATTAGGACAAGGTGCGGGCACTATTAGTATACTATGCATGAGGCTTGCAACTTGTAAGATATAATTTACATAAACATATGCTTTATTACTACCGTTGACAAAATTGTTTCATGTTTTCAAAATAAAAGCTCTAGCACAAATATAGCAATCGATGCTTTCCTCTTTGAAGGACCTTTCTTTTACTTTTATGTTGAGTCAGTTCACCTATTTCTCTCCATCTCAAGAAGCAAACACTTGTGTGAACTGTGCATTGATTCCTACATACTTGCATATTGCACTTATTATATTACTTTGCATTGACAACTATCCATGAGATATACATGTTACAAGTTGAAAGCAACCGCTGAAACTTAATCTTCCATTATGTTGCTTCAATGCCTTTACTTTGAATTATTGCTTTATGAGCTAACTCTTATGCAAGACTTATTGATGCTTGTCTTGAAAGTACTATTCATGAAAAGTCTTTGCTTTATGATTCAGTTGTTTACTCATGTCATTACCATTGTTTTGATCGCTGCATTCATTACATATGTTTACAATATGATCAAGTTTATGACGGCATGTCACTTCAGAAATTATCTTTGTTATCGTTTTACCTGCTCGGGACGAGCAGAACTAAGCTTGGGGATGCTGATACGTCTCCGACGTATCGATAATTTCTTATGTTCCATGCCACATTATTGATGATATCTACATGTTTTATGCACACTTTATGTCATATTCGTGCATTTTCGAACTAACCTATTAACAAGATGCCGAAGTGCCAGCTGTTTTTGGTTTCAGAAATCCTAGTAAGGAAATATTCTCGGAATCGGACGAAATCAACACCGAAGATCTTAGAATCCCCGGGAGCTTCCAGAACAAGAGAACCCAGAGAGGGGCCCAGGGGGCCCACACATGGTGGCGGCGCGGCCCGAGGGGGGCGCTCCACCTAGTGTCTGTCAGACCCCCTCGACCTTGCCCTTTCGCCTATATAAGGTCCCTGACCTAAAACCCCGAGACGAATAAGCCACGGTACGAGAAAAGTTCCAGAGCCGCCGCCATCGCGAAGCCAAGATCTGGGACAGAGTCTCTGTTCGCACGCCACCGGGACGGGAAGTGCCCCGGAAGGCTTCTCCATCGACACCACCGCCATCTTCATCACCGCTGCTGTCTCCCATGAGGAGGGAGTAGTTCTCTCAGAGCTCGGGGCTGTGCCGGCTATGTGGTTCATCTCTCTCCTATGTACTTCAATACAATAATCTCATGAGCTGCCTTACATGATTGAGATTCATATGATGATGCTTGTAATCTAGATGTCATTATGCTAGTCAAGTGGGTTTTACTTATGTGATCTCTGACTGCGCGTAGATGTACACGTCCGTTGGGAACCCCAAGAGGAAGGTATGATGCGCACTGGCAAGTTTTCCCTCCGAAAGAAACCAAGGTTTAATCGAACCAGGAGGAGCCAAGAAGCACGTTGAAGGTTGATGGTGGCGAAATGTGATGCGGCGCAACACCGGGGATTCCGGCGCCAACGTGGAACCTGCACAACACAACCAAAGTACTTTGCCCCAACGAAACAGTGAGGTTGTCAATCTCACCGGCTTGCTGTAACAAAGGATTAACCGTATTGTGTGGAAGATGATTGAAGAAAACAGTAAAACAAGTATTGCAGTAGATTGTATGCGATGTAAAGAATAGGACCGGGGTCACAGTTCACTAGAGGTGTCTCCCATAAGATTAAAGCATGTTGGGTGAACAAATTACAGTCGGGAATTGACAAATAAAAAAGGGCATAACAATGCATATACATGATATGATAAATATAGTGAGATTTAATTGGGAATTACGACAAAGTACATAGACCGCCATCCAGCATGCATCTATGCCTAAAAGTCACTTCGAGTTATCATCCGAACCCCTTCCAGTATTAAGTTGCAAGCAACAGACAATTGCATTAAGTATGGTGTGTAATGTAATCAACAACTACATCCTTAGACATAGCATCAATGTTTTATCCCTAGTGGCAACGGCACATCCACAACCTTAGAACTTTCGTCACTGTCCCAGATATCAATGGAGGCATTAACCCACTATCGAGCATAAATACTCCCTCTTGGAGTTAAGAGCAAAAACTTGGCCGAGCCTCTACTAATAACGGAGAGCATGCAAGATCATAAACAACACATAAATAATAGATTGATAATCACCATAACATAGTATTCTCTATCCATCGGATCCGACAAACACAACATATAGTATTACGGATAGATGATCTTGATCATGTTAGGCAGCTCACAAGATCCAACAATGAAGCACATAAGGAGAAGACGACCATCTAGCTACTGCTATGGACCCATAGTCGGGGGTGAACTACTCACTCATCATCGGAGGCGATCATGGCGATGAAGAGTCCTCAGGAGATGATTCCCTCTCGGCAGAGTGCCGGGGCGATCTCCTGAATCCCAGAGATGGGATTCGCGGCGGCGCGTCTCGAAGGTTTTCAGTATCGTGGCTCTCGCACAGGGGTTTCGCGACGGAGGCTTTAAGAGAGGCGGAAGGGCAACGGGGGCCACACGGGGCCCCACACGCTAGCCGCGCCAAGCTGCTTGTTGTCTGCCACCTCGTGGCCCACTTAATCTCCTTCGGTCTTCGAGCTTTGTGGCAAAATAGGACCCTGGCGTTGATTTCGTCAATTCCGAAATATTTCGTTACTGATTTCTGAAACCAAAAGCAGAAAGCAATCGGCTCTTCGGCATCTTGTTAATAGGTTAGTTCCAGAAAATGCGTAAATACGACATATAATGTGTATAAAACATGTAGATATCATCAATAATGTAGCATGGAACATATGAAATTATCGATACGTTGGAGACGTATCAGCATCCCCCTTAGTTCGCTCGTCCCGAGCAGGTAAAACGATAACAAAGATAATTTCTGAAGTGACATGCCATCATAATCTTGGTCATACTATTTGTAAACATATGTAATGAATGCAGCGATCAAAACAATGGTAATGACATGAGTAAACAAATGAATCATAAAGCAAAGACTTTTCATGAATAGTACTTCAAGACAAGCATCAATAAGTCTTGCATAAGAGTTAACTCATAAAGCAATAAATCAAAGTAAAGGTATTGAAGCAACACAAAGGAAGATTAAGTTTCAGCGGTTGCTTTCAACTTATAACATGTATATCTCATGGATAGTGTCAATGCAAAGTAATATAACAAGTGCAATATGCAAGTATGTAGGAATCAATGCACAGTTCACACAAGTGTTTGCTTCTTGAGGTGGAGAGAATAGGTAAACTGACTCAACAATAAAAGTAAAAGAAAGGTCCTTCAACGAGGAAAGCATCGATTGCTATATTTGTGCTAGAGCTTTTATTTTGAAAACATGAAACAATTTTGTCAACGGTAGTAATAAAGCATATGAGTTATGTAAATTATATCTTACAAGTTGCAAGCCTCATGCATAGTATACTAATAGTGCCCGCACCTTGTCCTACTTAGCTTGGACTACCGGATTATCACAATACATGTTTCAACCAAGTGTCACAAAGGGGTACCTCCATGCCGCCTGTACAAAGGTCTAAGGAGAAAGCTCGCATTTTGGATTTCTCGCTTTTGATTATTCTCAACTTAGACATCCATACCGAACAACATGGACAACAGATAATGGACTCCTCTTTTAATGCATAAGCATGTAGCAACAATTATTATTCTCATATGAGATTGAGGATATATGTCCAAAACTTCCACCATGATTCATGGCTTTAGTTAGCGGCCCAATGTTCTTCTCTAACAATATGCATGCTCCAACCATTAAGGTGGTAGATCTCTCTTACTTCAGACAAGACGGACATGCATAGCAACTCACATGATATTCAACAAAGAATAGTTGATGGCGTCCCCAGAAGCATGGTTATCGCACAACAAGCAACTTAATAAGAGATAAAGTGCATAAGTACATATTCAATACCACAATAGTTTTTAAGGCTATTTTGTCCCATGAGCTATATATTGCAAAGGCGAATGATGGAATTTTAAAGGTAGCACTCAAGCAATTTACTTTGGAATGGAGAAATACCATGTAGTAGGTAGGTATGGTGGACACAAATGGCATAGTGGTTGGCTCAAGGATTTTGGATGCATGAGAAGTATTCCCTCTCGATACAAGGTATAGGCTAGCAAGGTTATTTGAAGCAAACTCAAGGATGAACCGGTGCAGCAAAACTCACATAAAAGACATATTGTAAACATTATAAGACTCTACCGTCTTCCTTGTTGTTCAAAACTCAATACTAGAAATATCTAGACCTTAGAGAGACCAAATATGCAAACCAAATTTTAGCAAGCTCTATGTATTTCTTCATTAATGGGTGCAAAGTATATGATGCAAGAGCTTAAACATGAGCACAACAATTGCCAAGTATCACATTATCCAAGACATTTTAGAATTACTACATGTAGCATTTTCCAATTCCAACCATATAACAATTTAACGAAGAAGAAACTTCGCCTTGAACATTATGAGTAAAACCTAAGGACATATTTGTCCATATGCAACAACGGAGCGTGTCTCTCTCCCACACAAAGAATGCTAGGATCAACCTTTATTCAAACAAAACAAAAACAAAAACAAACTGACGCTCCAAGCAAAGCACATAAGATGTGACTGAATAAAAATATAGTTTCAGGGAGGAACGATGATGTTGTCGATGAAGAAGGGGATGCATTGGGCATCCCCAAGCTTAGACGCTTGAGTCTTCTTAGAATATGCAGGGGTGAACCACGGGGGCATCCCCAAGCTTAGAGCTTTCACTCCTCTTGATTATAGTATATCATACTCCTCTCTTGATCCTTAAAACTTCCTTCACACCAAACTTCAAGCAAACTCATTAGAGGGTTAGTGCACAATAAAAGTTTACATGTTCAGAGGTGTCACAATCATTCTTAACACTTCTGGACATTGCACAAAGCTACTGGACATTAATGGATCAAAGGAATTCATCCAACATAGCAAATACGGCAATGCGAAATAAAAGGCAGAATCTGTCAAAACAGAACAGTCCGTAAAGACGAACCTGAAAGGGGCACTATACTTGCTCAAATGGAAAACTCAAAACTAATGAAAGTTACGTACATATCTGAGGATCACGCTCGTAATTTTGCAGAATTTTTCAAATTTTTTACAGAGACTTATGCCAGAATTCGTGGCAGACAGCAATGCTGTTTCTGCGCAGCGATCCCAAATATAACATCAACTTTAGCATAGAAACTTTACTTGGCACAAAAACATGATAAGGAGAGGTTGCTACAGTAGTAAACAACTTTCAAGACTCAACAATACAGTAAATAAAATAAAACATGGGTTATCTCCCAAGAAGTTCTTTCTTTATAGCCATTAAGATGGGCTCAGTAATTTTAATGATACTCTTGCAAGAAATAGAGTTGAAGGAAAAGAGAGCATCAAGAAGCAAATTCAAAACACATTTAAACCTAACCCACTTCCTATGAAAAGGAATCTTGTACACAAATAAATTCATAAAGAACAAAGTGACAAGCATAGAAAAGCAACACAAGTGCAATTTCAAGATTCTCAACATAAAGAGGGAAAACTTAATATTATTAAGATGCATATAACCATGTTTCCCTCTCTTATAATAATTTTCAGTAGCATCATGAACAAACTCAACAATATAACTATCACATAAAACATTCTTGTCATGAGCCACATGCATAAAATTATTACTCTCCACATAAGCATAATCAATTTTATTAGTTGTAGTGGGAGCAAATTCAACAAAATAGCTATCACTATTATTCTCATCACCATAATCATCATATATAGGAGGCATATTGTAATCATAATTAATTTTCTCCTCAATAGCAGGTGGACTGAAAATATCATATTCATCATTGCAAGCATCATATATAGGAGGTAAACTATCATCAAAGTAAATTTTCTCCTCCATGCTTGGGGACTAAAAATATCACAACCATCTTCCCCAAGCTTAAATTCTTCCATAGCTTTAGCAATAATAGTGTTCAAAGAGTTCATGCTAATAACATTGCTACAACTATTTTGCAAACAAAGTTCCATGGGTTTTTTAATTTTCTCTTCAAACACATCATGTCCTAACTCAAGATAAATACTATAAAGATCTCTAATTTTTTTGTTGTTTTCCATTAAGCCTAACTAGTGAAAATAAAAACAATTACAGGACTAGACATGATAACAAAATAAATTAAATGCAAGTAACTAATTTTTTTGTGTTTTTGATATAAGGCAAACAAGACAGTAAATAAAATAAAACTAGCAACTAATTTTTTGTGTTTTGTTTAGGTGCAGCAAACAAAGTAGTAAATAAAATAAAGCAAGACAAAAACAAAGTAAAGAGATTGAGAAGTGGAGACTCCCCTTGCAGCGTGTCTTGATCTCCAGGGCAAAAGGCGAAAAAGTGCTTGATGCGCGTAGATGCACGTCCGTTGGGAACCCCAAGAGGAAGGTATGATGCGCACGGCAAGTTTTCCCTCAGAAAGAAACCAAGGTTTATCGAACCGGAGGAGCCAGAAGCACGTTGAAGGTTGATGGTGGCGAAATGTGATGCGCGCAACACCAGGGATTCCGGCGCCAACGTGGAACTGCACAACACAACCAAGTACTTTGCCCCCCAAGCAGTGAGGTTGTCAATCTCACCGGCTGAACAAAGGATTTAACGTATTGTGTGGAAGATGATTGTTTGCGAAGAAAACAGTAAAACAATGCAGTAGATTGTATGCGATGTAAAGAATAGGACCGGGGTCCACAGTTCACTAGAGGTGTCTCTCCCATAAGATAAAAGCATGTTGGGTGAAAAAATTACAGTCGGGCAATTGACAAATAGAAAAGGGCATAACAATGCACATACATGACATGATAAATATAGTGAGATTTAATTGGGCATTACGACAAAGTACATAGACCGCCATCCAACTGCATCTATGCCTAAAAAGTCCACCTTCGGGTTATCATCCGAACCCCTTTCGGTATTAAGTTGCAAAGCAACAGACAATTGCATTAAGTATGGTGCGTAATGTAATCAACAACTACATCCTTAGACATAGAATCAATGTTTTATCCCTAGTGGCAACAGCACAACACAACCTTAGAACTTTCGTCACTGTCCCAGGTATCAATGAAGGCATGAACCCACTATCGAGCATAAATACTCCCTCTTGGAGTTAAGAGTAAAAACTTGGCCAGAGCCTCTACTAATAACGGAGAGCATGCAAGATCATAAACAACACATAAATAATAGATTGATAATCACCATAACATAGTATTCTCTATCCATCGGATCCCGACAAACACAACATATAGAATTACAGATAGATGATCTTGATCATGTTAGGCAGCTCACAAGATCCAACAATGAAGCACAATTAGGAGAAGACGACCATCTAGCTACTGCTATGGACCCATAGTCCAGGGGTGAACTACTCACTCATCACTCGGAGGCGATCATGGCGATGAAGAGTCCTCCGGGAGATGAATCCCCTCTCCGGCAGGGTGCCGGAGGCGATCTCCTGAATCCCCGAGATGGGATTCGCGGCGGCGGCGTCTCCGGAATGTTTTCCGTATCGTGGCTCTCGGTACAGGGTTTCGCGACGGAGGCTTCAGTGGCGGAAGGGTAGGTCAGGCGGCACGAGGGCCCAGACGACAGCCGGCGCTAGGGCCTAGGCCGCGCCGCCCTTGTGGCCACCTCGTGGCCCCACTTCGACTCTCCTTCGGTCTTCTGGAAGCTTCGTGGCAAAATGGACCCTGGGCGTTGATTTCGTCCAATTCGATAATATTTCGTTACTAGGATTTCTGAAACCAACAGCAGAAAACAGCAACTAGCTCTTCGGCATCTTGTTAATAGGTTAGTTCCAAAAAATGCGTAAATACGACATATAATGTGTATAAAACATGTAGATATCATCAATAATGTAGCATGGAACATAAGAAATTATTGATACGTCGGAGACGTATCAGCTAGCAACTAATATTTTTGTGTTTTGTTTAGGTGCAACAAACAAAGTAGTAAATAAAATAAAGCAAGACAAAAACAAAGTAAAGAGATTGGAAAGTGGAGACTCCCCTTGCAGCGTGTCTTGATCTCCCCGGCAACGGCGCGGAAAAAGTGCTTGATGCGCGTAGAT
This sequence comes from Lolium multiflorum, assembly GCA_030979885.1. Classification (NCBI taxonomy): domain Eukaryota; kingdom Viridiplantae; phylum Streptophyta; class Magnoliopsida; order Poales; family Poaceae; genus Lolium; species Lolium multiflorum. Next base: position 199,713 of record JAUUTY010000645.1, on the reverse strand, counting down.
GTACACGTCCGTTGGGAACCCCAAGAGGAAGGTATGATGCGCACACAAGTTTTCCCTCAGAAAGAAACCAAGGTTTATCGAACCAGGAGGAGCCAAGAAGCACGTTGAAGGTTGATGGTGGCGAAATGTGATGCGGCGCAACACCGGGATTCGGCGCCAACGTGGAACCTGCACAACACAACCAAAGTACTTTGCCCCAACGAAACAGTGAGGTTGTCAATCTCACCGGCTTGCTGTAACAAAGGATTAACCGTATTGTGTGGAAGATGATTGTTTGCGAAAACAGTAAAACTAGTATTGCAGTAGATTATATGCGATGTAAAGAATAGGACCGGGTCCACTCACTAGAGGTGTCTCCCATAAGATAAAAGCATGTTGGGTGAACAAATTATAGTCGGGCAATTGACAAATAGAAAAGGGCATAACAATGCACATACATGACATGATAAATATAGTGAGATTTAATTGGGCATTACGACAAAGTACATAGACCGCCATCCAACTGCATCTATGCCTAAAAAGTCCACCTTCAGGTTATCATCCGAACCCCTTTCAGCATTAAGTTGCAAAGCAACAGACAATTGCATTAAGTATGGTGCGTAATGTAATCAACAACTACATCCTTAGACATAGAATCAATGTTTTATCCCTAGTGGCAACAGCACAACACAACCTTAGAACTTTCTGTCACTGTCCCAGGTATCAATGAAGGCATGAACCCACTATCGAGCATAAATACTCCCTCTTGGAGTTAAGAGTAAAAACTTGGCAGAGCCTCTACTAATAACGGAGAGCATGCAAGATCATAAACAACACATAAATAATAGATTGATAATCACCATAACATAGTATTCTCTATCCATCGGATCCCGACAAACACAACATATAGAATTACAGATAGATGATCTTGATCATGTTAGGCAGCTCACAAGATCCAACAATGAAGCACAATTAGGAGAAGACGACCATCTAGCTACTGCTATGGACCCATAGTCCAGGGGTGAACTACTCACTCATCACTCGGAGGCGATCATGGCGATGAAGAGTCCTCCGGGAGATGAATCCCCTCTCCCGCAGGGTGCCGGAGGCGATCTCCTGAATCCCGAGATGGGATTCGCGGCGCGTCTCTGGAATGTTTTCCGTATCGTGGCTCTCGGTACTAGGGGTTTCGCGACGAGGCTTTAAGTAGGCGGAAGGGTAGGTCAAGGGCGGCACGGGGCGGACGATGCCGGCGCGCCGGGGCCGGGCGCGCCGCCTCGTTGTCTGGCCACCTCGTGGCCTTCGACTCTCCTTCGGTCTTTTGGAAGCTTCGTGGCAAAATAGGACCCGGGCGTTGATTTCGTCCAATTGTGATAATATTTCGTTACTAGGATTTCTGAAACCAAAAACAGCAGACAGCAACGGCTCTTCGGCATCTTGTTAATAGGTTAGTTCCAGAAAATGCGTAAATACGACATATAATGTGTATAAAACATGTAGATATCATCAATAATGTAGCATGGAACATAAGAAATTATCGATACGTCGGAGACGTATCAGCTAGCAACTAATTTTTGTGTGTTTTGTTTAGGTGCAGCAAACAAAGTAGTAAATAAAATAAAGCAAGACAAAAACAAAGTAAAGAGATTGAAAGTGGAGACTTCCCTTGCCGTGTCTTGATCTCCCCGGCGCTAGAAAAAGTGCTTGATGCGCGTAGATGTACACGTCCGTTGGGAACCCCAAGAGGAAGGTATGATGCGCACATCGGCAAGTTTCCCTCAGAAAGAAACCAAGGTTTATCGAACCAGAGGAGCCAAGAAGCACGTTGAAGGTTGATGGTGGCGAAATGTGATGCGGCGCAACACCGGGATTCCCGCCAACGTGGAACCTCCACAACACAACCAAAGTACTTTGCAACGAAACAGTGAGGTTGTCAATCTCACCGGCTTGCGTAACAAAGGATTAACCGTATTGTGTGGAAGATGATTGAAGAAAACAGTAAAACAAGTATTACAGTAGATTGTATGCGATGTAAAGAATAGGACCGGGGTCCAAAGTTCACTAGAGGTGTCTCTCCCATAAGATAAAAGCATGTTGGGTGAACAAATTACAGTCGGGCAATTGACAAATAGAAAAGGGCATAACAATGCATATACATGATATGATAAATATAGTGAGATTTAATTGGGCATTACGACAAAGTACATAGACCGCCATCCAGCATGCATCTATGCCTAAAAAGTCCACCTTCAGGTTATCATCCGAACCCCTTCCGTATTAAGTTGCAAGCAACAGACAATTGCATTAAGTATGGTGCGTAATGTAATCAACAACTACATCCTTAGACATAGCATCAATGTTTTATCCCTAGTGGCAACAGCACATCCACAACCTTAAAACTTTCTGTCACTGTCCCAAATACCAATGGAGGCATGAACCCACTATCGAGCATAAATACTCCCTCTTGGAGTTAAGAGCAAAAACTTGGCCAGAGCCTCTACTAATAACGGAGAGCATGCAAGATCATAAACAACACATAAATAATAGATTGATAATCACCATAACATAGTATTCTCTATCCATCGGATCCCGACAAATACAACATATAGTATTACAGATAGATGATCTTGATCATGTTAGGCAGCTCACAAGATCCAACAATGAAGCACATAAGGAAGACGACCATCTAGCTACGCTATGGACCCATAGTCCAGGGGTGAACTACTCACTCATCACTCCGGAGCGATCATGGCGATGAAGAGTCCTCGGGAGATGATTCCCCTCTCCCGGGTGCCGGAGGCGATCTCCTGAATCCCCGAGATGGGATTCGCGGCGGCGTCTCGGAAGGTTTTCCGTATCGTGGCTCTCGGTGGGGTTTCGCGAGGCTTTAAGTAGGCGGAAGGGCAACGCGGGGGGCCACACAAGGGCCCCACACGCTAGGGCCGCGCGGCCAAGCCCTAGGCCGCGCCGCCCTAGTGTGGCGGCGCCTCGTGGCCCCACTTCCTTTCCCCTTCGCGCTTCTGGAAGCTTCATGCAAAAATAGGACCCTGGGCGTTGATTTTGTCCAATTCCGAGAATATTTCCTTACTAGGATTTCTGAAACCAAAATAGCAGAAAACAGCAACGGCTCTTCGGCATCTTGTTAATAGGTTAGTTTCAGAAAATGCGTAAATACGACATATAATGTGTATAAAACATGTAGATATCATAAATAATGTAGCATGGAACATAAGAAATTATCGATACGTCGGAGACGTATCAGACTCCTTGTCCCACGTGTGTAAAGGTGACAGTGTGTGCACCGTGTGGGTCTCTTAGGCTATATTTCACAGAATACTTATTCACTGTTATGAATGGCGTAGTGAAGTGCTTATTTATATCCTTATGATTGCAATGTGTTTTGTATCACTATTTATCTATGTGTTACTCATGTGATGTTATTAAAGTAGTCTATTCCTCCTGCATGGTGTAATGGTGACAGTGTGTGCATCGTGTAGTTCTTGTCGTAGATTATGATCATGATCTTTTGTAGATTGTGGAGTTAATTGTCATTATGATAGTATTGATGTGATCTATGCCTCCTTCGTAGTGTGATGGTGACAGTGTGCATGCTATGTTAGTACTTGGTTTATTTTGCAAAGATCTATTATACTCTAAGGTTACTTAAACATGAATATCGAATGTTGTGGAGCTTGTTAACTCCGGCATTGAGGGTTCTTGTAGCCCTACACAATTAGTGGTGTTCATCATCCAACAAGAGTATATGTAGCACAAAGAAAAGAGAACTTATTTATTATGTGATCAATGTTGAGAGTGTCCACTAGTGAAAGTATGATCCCTAGGCCTTGTTTCCACCACAAAGAATTGCTTCCTACGCCAGCAAGCTATTTTCGCGCCGCTTGTTTACTGTTTTACTGCATCTTTACTTTCGCAATATTACCACCATCTATACCACCTGTGTTTTACTATCTCTTCGCCGAACTAGTGCACCTATACATCGACAAGTGTATTTGGTGTGTTGGGGACACAAGAGACTTCTTGCTTTGTGTTTGCAGGTTGCTTGAGAGGGATATCTTTGACCTCTTCCTCCCTGAGTTCGATAAACCTTGGGTGATCCACTTAAGGGAAAACTTGCTGCTGTTCTACAAACCTCTGCTCTTGGAGGCCCAACACTGTCTACAGGAAAAGAAGCGTGAGTAGACATCAGAGTTCATCGGGAGAAGATATATCCAGAGCCGAAGAAAATAGATCCATTAATAACCAGAGATAATGAAGCCATTGACCCGAGAGTACATCAGGAGAAGATATATCCAGAGCCGAAGAAAATAGATCCATTCATAACCAGAGATAACAAAGCCATTGACCCGGGATTACATCGGGAGAAGATATATCCAGAGCCGAAGAAAATAAATCCATTGATAACCATAGATGATGAAGCCATTAGCTCGGCTGTGACGAGGCCAATATGGAAGCATGTCGCATCGTGGACGCCGTCGAAGTAATTTGCGCAATCAGAAATAGTCGATGTAACGGGCGCAGTCGATTTAGTTGCGCGGCCAAAGATAGTCCATGTGGCGGTCGTTGTCGAAATAGTTGCGCCACCAAAGATAGTTCATGCGACGGGCGCAGTTGAAATAGTTCACCACCAAAGATAGTCCATGTGGCGGAAGCAGTCAAAATAGTTGCGCACCAAAGATAGTCCATGCGGTCGGGCGCAGTCGAAATAGTTGCGCCACCAAAGATAGTCCATGCGGCGCCTAGCTGACGTGGCCGATGAAGAAGACGCAGTTGATATGTCCAATTCGTCACGGGCGAGCATCCGAATATGTCGAGTCCGCAATGTCGGGTTCAAGACATGTAAGCCCCGAGTGCAACCAGCGCGCGATGGCGAGCGAGGTCAACCGAGCAGAGCAATCAAAGCTTTGTTTCAATATGCATCTATATTGCGGCGCAAAAACTACGCGCAAATATTCGGCTGGCGGCCGAGTCTCTGGCGACTCGTCGGTTCAGTATACTGCTCGCTCGGATAAAATCCGTCTTGTCGTTGTCTTCATCTTTGAAAAATCATGTACACTTGTATGTACATGCTTTCACTTTAGCTAGCTGATCACTTGATCGATGCTTCTTCTTTTATTTGGCAGGAACGAGTCCCAAAACTTTATGTGTAGCGCATCCATCTTTAACACCAGGGATGGAAACGCACGTCCGCCCCGATTTAATTCAGTTTTGGTAATAAACGTGTGATTTTTTGATTTCTTTCCACGTATGCTCTAGTAGCTAGCTTTGCTTTAAAGAAACAGCTCCTTCTCGTGTGTGTTGATTACTGCTCTTTCCTTCCTTGTATCGGCAAAATAGCGTCCACATAGCTGACCAAAAGTAGGAGTTGTCAAGTTTGTTTGTTTTTTCATCAGATCGCGATTGTTTCGCCGGATGCAAATATTCCAGCATGAACTGCTCGGCAGTCCATCCGCTCCAAGACACGCCATCCACTGACAAAAATTGCTAGAAAACCAAACCGGGTGAAGAAAAAATCTGCCTGATGCCAGCGCAGTCGAACATGATGGGGCCTTCGTACTAGCTCCCGAAGAGTCTTGACGACGCTGACGGCGTTTGTTGATGATGTAGAGGAATCCCACCCGGATAACGAAATCTGGTCGCCGCGCTTCCCACAGACAGCGCAATTGACGAGGCGGTTCCTCGGCAATGCCCACCATGAGGGGCTTGGGTTTTAGAGAAAGACGACGATGGAAGTTCCGGGAGCGAGAGAAGACACGACGTACCCAGGTTCACGTCCCCGCGATGGAGGATCGCTATGTCCTGCTAGCAATCCACTATATGAATATATGTGTACAGGGGGCCGCCATAGGCGGAGTTGTTGTATCTAGTCTAGTTCTAATCTGCGGGTTGCGATGTCTAGGCGTATTGCCCTATGTTTTATGTTTCTGAATCTGTCCTAAGGGGTGCCCCTGCCTGGCTTTATATATCAGCCAAGCTAGGGTTTACAAGAGTCCTAGTAGGATTCGTATTGGAGTCTTCTTTCCTTGTAGTCCAAGTTGATAACGCGTGCAGGTCCAGCTTGTCGAGTCCTTGTGCTGGTCCATCTTGATAATCTGCACCGGGTATGGCAATGTCGAGTACCCGAAGGGTTATGCCCACATCAGGCTCTCTCTATAATTGAGTTGAGTTCCTGCCTTCTACAAATATAAGGCACTCCTTTAGTGTGTCCTCAAGAAAAAGGTATTTATATAGAACGGCATGCTCTTGTTTGATTTGGGTCGTGCGCAGTCGCGCTTCTTGCCCTGGACTAGGATCCTGCTCATACAATAGGTCATGTACTCATGTGTAAGGTTTCTTAAATAAGTCTTCATTTCCCTCCAGATAGAAACCTCGTTTGCTACTTAACGGCGGTAATGTTGAAGTTTTGAACCTTATTGGTTCAATCCTGAAGTGTATGTAGCAGTCCCGCGGTTGTGGAGTAAGTACTCAAGTAGTTATGTAGTCAAGGGGACCTGTTGTCTCCTCTCCTCTTTGTGTTGGCCATTGATCCACTTCATCACATTCTTCGGAAGGCCACCGAACAAGGGCATCTCCATAAGTTGAGGGGGAGGGCTCCCACGGTTCGCACCTCTATTTATGCCGACGACGCCGTTATTTTTATGGTTCCCAACAAGGATGACATCAACTACCTTTCTACCACCTTGCAACACTTTAGAGATGTAACCGTTTTTGTCACTAATTGCGCAAAAAGTCAAGTGGCGGCAATTGGATGTACGGACCTTGATCTCAATGACATCCTTCAAGCCTTTCCGTCTTCCCGTACAAGCTTACCAATGAAGTACCTCAGACTTCGTCTTTCGATCACTAGGCTAAAAAGGATACACTTCCAACCGTTAGAAGATAAAGTGCCGCCAAGCTATTGCCATGGATTGGGAAACATGTCATCATGGCCGGCCAGTCCACCCTTGTGAAGTCCGTACTCACTAGCATTGTCATCTACTACATTACCGTCCTCAATGTGCCGGTGGAGGTGCTCATGAAAATTGATAGCATTTGAAGAACCTTTCTTTGGGCGGCAAGTGATAAAGTCACCGGATGAAAATGCAAAGTTAGTTGGGATATGGTGTGTAAGCCCAAGGAATATGGAGGTCTTGGGATTCTAAACCTTGCTAAATTCGCTTCGGCTCTTCGCATGAGATGGCTTTGGCATGAATGGAGTGATGAGGCAAGACCGTGGGTTGGCCTTGGAAACCCATGCAACAACCAAGATAAAGAGCTATTCGCCGCGGCGACAAAGATCTCCATTAGAAATGGAAAGAAGGCACTTTTTTGGGAGGACCCTTGGCTTGATGGGAAAAGAACGAAAGACATCTCACCCCTCGTCTACAAAATCTCACAAGGAAAAAGGTGTTCCGTTAGCAAGGCTTTGGATGACAATTTTTGGATCTCTAAGATCGACACCAGTGATGGTCTAACACTTGAGCACATCACACAATTTGCAACCCTTTGGGAAATGATTCAACCGGTGCAATTGGACTTTAACACCCCGGATTCCATCTCTTGGAAGCTCACCAATAGCGGATACTACTCCTCCAAATCGGCATACAATATGCAATTCTTGGGTCACACAAAATCATCTTTGCCTTCCCTTGTTTGGAAACCTTGGGCTCCACCTAAATGCAAAACATTTGCGTGGTTGATTATCCAAAATAGAGTTTGGACGGCGGATAGGCTCCAAAAGAGGGGATGGCCAAATTGTGGAAGGTGCAGGCTTTGCAACCAAGTTCATGAATCCGCCTCCCATTTGCTCTTCAAGTGTCGTTTCACCATTAGAGTTTGGTCAAGTGTGAGAAGTTGGTTAGGGCTACGTGATGTTGACCCAAGTGCTTGACATTCTAGAAGAAATGTCAAAGAATGGTGGATGAAGGAGATCCGTAAGCAAAGGAAAGGTAGAAAGGCCATGGCTTCTCTTGCTATGTTGATATCATGGAAAATATGGAAGGAACGAAATGCACGTGGTTTCCGAAATATAGCTTCCACCGCGGACATGGTAATAACAAATATCAAAGATGAGGTTGCTACGTGGAGTATGGCGGGAGCGAAAACATTGAGTAATGTAATTCCACGAGAGTAGGTGTTCGATTTTTTGGCTTGGCCTTTTGGCCAAGTATGGGAATGTAAAACTCTAAAACTTATTCTTTATCAATGAAAATGGCAAGTCTTTTGCCTTGTTTCAAAAAAATCTCCTTAACACAGCTTCACATTTGCTTGAAGAATTAGTTTGGTGTTATATTTTTCTACACCCTGCTAGATTAATAATTTGTTTGCGTTCCATGTCCATGTTGCATCCAAATACATGTTGCATCCAAATACCATGGTCACTGGTTGGTTTGGTTGGAAAGAATGGATGGTTTATGTGGTTTGGCTGTGTTCTTGATGAAGAACAACTATGAATAGCTGCTACTGCTCCTTTGTTTCTTGCTGAATGTGTTCTGGTAGATGGATGAGGCTTCTCCAGCTGGATCGACCTATTTGTAGCAGTTTGTACTGCTGCCTATGCTTGACACACAAGCTTGTGCAATTTTGGTGACTAAGCCAGAGGTGTGTGGCTGTTGAGCATGCAGAGCTCCTTGTGAGCTATGTGTGTGCTTTGGTTGAAACATGAACCCATCATTGGCTTCACCATGGCCTGGTTGATGTTTATCTCACTTTGGCATTGATTTTGGAACTGACTAGTGGCATTGCCACTTGTTTTATCCAATTCTGTTTTGGTCTATTTGATGTTTGCAGGTTCAAGACTTCAAATGTTACAGAAACAAGAAGATCCAATACTTGTAGTTTAGGATTTTAGTTATAGATCAAATTGTAATCTTCTTTTATTTCTTTTATTGTATTACCAATTCTTGTATATAAAGGATATTGTAAAGACAATGTATGTGAGTGATGTGATCAATAAAGCTCAAGGTTTTCCTTATGAGCTTCTGATTATTATTTGAAATGCATTTATGAAATATTTTGTATAAGTGTTGTATGGTTTTGTATTATGAATTATGAATTCATTTGTATATTGATTACTTATATAATTTCTATATTTGAAATTCAAATTTGAAATGCCAATTCAAATCCTTCTCCAAAACCCTAACGTTCAAAAGAGGTCATGTCGAAGTTCATAGCACTCTATTCACTCTAACCCTAATAGCAACGGGAGAGAAATCTCGATCACTCTTAGGTTTTATGCAATTAAGCGCGAAAATTTCTCCCATTTTACGATGCAATGCACAACCCTTTTCTAAATCTACCCCTTGTTTGTCCTAAGTTCTAGGATGTTACAGTTATTAAACTTGGTAAGATTTGACTTTTGCCTAAATTTTTAAGCATTATTCATAGGAAGAATAGAAGTAGTATGAGATGTACTACCTCCATTCCAAGCCTTAAGGCCTATATTTTTCAGAAAGTCAAACTATGTTAAGTTTGACTAAGTTTTTATAAAAAATCATTAACATGAAAGTATAAAATCAATATTATTAGATAGATAATGAAATATATTTTCATATGGTATCTATGAAATATCATATTTTTTTATAAATTCTTCTAAAAGTTTGATCAAATTTCACTTCGTTTGACTTTCTGAAAAAATATAATGCTGTGTTTGGATGCACAGAATTTGGGCGTGGAATTGAATTGGACTCAAATTCCAAATCTAAGATGGAAAGGAAATGGCCTCCATTTCAATTCTATTGTTTGGATGTACATGATATTTGTTGTTGGAATCAAAAATTCGCACCCAATTCTAATTCTTGTTTGGATGCGTACAATCCTGGAATCGAATTAGAGAGGAGCAGGGAGGGCAGGAAGAGGCCTACCGTCGTCGTTCCCTACCGCCGCCGTTCCCCCATCACCCACCGCGGTCAGTCGCCTACCGCCGCTGTTACCTTACCGGCCAGGGAGGAGGCAACGCCCGCCACCGTTCCCCGCCTGCCGCCGTTCCCCTACCGGCGGCCAGGGAGAGGCCAGCGCCCGCCGCCCCACCCCTACTGGCCAGGGAGAGGCCACCGCCGCCCGCCCGCCGCCCTGCCTTTCCCCTCCCTGCAGCAGTCGTTCTAGGGTTAGGGGGTCGCTGAGGACGATTGGAGCCGGAGAGGAGGGCGCAGATGGGGAGAGGAGGGCACAGATGGGGAGAGGAGGGCGCGGATGGGTGGCTTACCGGAGCCGGAGCCGCCGCCGGGAACCTCCGCATCGCTGGCCGACGGAGGAGGCCGAGCTCCCGACGCCCTGGCGTCCTCTGTGTGTCGCGCGTTGACGAAGCCACGAAGGGGTACGCGTGAGATGGGAGATTCCACGCCTTTCCGAGGTCGTGAGCTCGGAAAGTCTCCAAGTGAAACGGTACGCGCGGGGGGACGGCTCGGAATTAGCCCAAAGTTTCCAGGCCTCAATTCTAAGGCGATCCAAACAGTCAAATTGGGCTAATTGGCTCCAAATTCTAATTCCATGGTCAAATTCTATGCATCCAAACACAGCATAAGCCTTAGGCCTTGGAATGGAGGTAGTATGTCATAAAAGCTATACTATTGGAAACCGCAAAGTGCGCATTACCCCGATAAACCGGTATGGATGAATTATCACAATGCAAATATTCCATTCTTTTAAATCAAGTTAAGTGACACAACTTTATCTAAATATTAAAATATATATAGATACATCCATATGTAGATAAAACAACATCAATTAATTTGAACTAATGTGGTACAGTAAAAGTAAAATAGGTTGGCAATTAATCCTATGATAAATTTAACCGTGCAACAAATCATAAACTTACACACAACACGAGATGGACAAAGCCAGGCATAGGAGGTCCATAACATACCGGGCAGACATTTAACCTTTTTCTTGTTAGTTGTGTGGATGATGACGTGCCCATATATCAAATATTTTTCGGTTGTTGTAGCCGGACCATGAGATTATGACATTAACGTCGAGACGGAACATACTACCTTCGTTTCAAAATATAAGAAGATTTGCACTTTAGGATAGAGATAATATATAACAACGTTGGCCGCGACATAGGCATCAAAATATCAAAATAATAAGTCGCTAGCTTTCTAACGTATTGTACTACTACTGGCCAGTAGCCGCCATCATTTCCGAAAATCATGTATAACTTATCAGAAGAAATACATTAAGTCAACGCCTTAAATGAATATGACTTATGCGAGAAAAAGTCAAGGCAACACCTTAAATGGACACGTATGCTAGGATTAGCACATCATCAAGTCGTCCTAAGCTTCTCCGATCCTAGACTAAAGTTGGGCATGGGCAGCCCTGCTCGGCCCGAAAATCCCGGGCGGGGTTGGGTCAGGCATGCATGTTGGGCTGGTCTTGGCCCGATTTTTTTAGCCTGAACATCAGATCAGGCCGGGCTTGGGCTTACATACGAGCAATTTAGACAATGATCAGGCAAAGCCACCTGGGCTCGGTCGGGCTTGCTTATATGGGTTGGGCTTGGACCTAATTTACAGGACAAACAGTCAGGCGAGGCCGGGCTTGGGCTTGACTTTTTAGCACATGGTTTTTTTAGGCCGGGCCGAAGCCTGACCCAGTTTTACACATGTGTATTATTCTCTTAGATTATAAGAGAATGGGGCAAAATTAGTGTCGAAGGAGAGAGAAGACATGCATGAGCTTCGGCCAATCAATACAAAATTTTCTGCTTGTGATTACATACTTATTATAGTGCATGGATTCATACTAGCATCACCTAAGATTGATGTATAATCAAAAAACATGCTTTTGTAATAAGAAAAATTCTAGACTAAAACAAGTAGTTCTCATCCTATTTGCAAGGAGAAGGAGAAAATTGTTCGTTGTAAATTATATTTTACGAGTTAGCTCTTCAACCACTTTGCTCAAGTATGCTTTAAGGGTACCAATGATTTGTTAGAAAAAACTCCACAGTCGGCACATAGATCCCCATGTCAACCAATAGCATGCAGCATGTGCTATATGTTTGTCACCGCATCCTCCCCATACTAACTGTACAATTTGTATTCCTTTGGAATCCATGCGAAAATTCCGTACCTAAGAGGCAAGTATAGGGAAATTCGAATGATAAAGAAAACACATCCATCACAATCTAGGAGCAACAAACACACCACGATAGATGCTGCAGGCACACACCCACCCACACCAAGAGATTATCGGCCTTGCATATAAATATTCGATCACAAATGTCATTCCAGTTGGAATGTATGAATAAACATTGGACGTTTGCACAAGTGGATCAAGGTTTAGCGCAGATTCATCACATAATAATACATTGAAGAAGTATAAGGCGGATTCATGTATCGGGATCCGGAGGCCCTCCACTAGCACAAACATTTTTTATTCAAAAGTAAAATAGTAATGGTGCTCCATTTCCCAAATAAAAAATGAATTACAAATTCAACATCAATGGAGGGTGACAAACATATTTTGTTCATGAATCTTTATTGTTGATTACATAGAAATATGTGTTGAACGTGAGGAATTAAGTAAAAGGCATAAGTGTGTGACACGATCATGAGGTTTTCTGAAATATGAACCACAATGTTTTTTTCCGGAAAAAAAGTAAAAAAAAGTTGCCAGCGCAACTTGGTTAAAAGTTTGAACTACATAAAAAAGTTCTAAAACTTGAATAAAAATCAAGTACTGTAGTTAAAAGAAAGCACCAATGACATCATGTTTGACAAATAAAATTGATTTATTTTCTTGAACATTACATTCTTTTTAGTGTACCAAACATTTATTATTAGAAAGACTCGAGCTAATCAAACAGTGCTACTTTGGAACTAGTAATTCACATGGACTTACGTGCTTAAGATAACAAAAAGTACAAATACTAAAATGCTCGCAGTCGTCATGGCAACCTTAGGACAAATGGTACAACACGCTGATTGATGAGGACATCCCTACCTCACTACTACCTCCGTCATTACCAACTGAAGATGAACCTGCTGTGAAGCTCAAGTCCAACGAAGTCAGGATTGGACCAATAACACGAGCTCGTGCGAAGCTACTTAAACAACAGTGAACTTGTTTCTAAACGATACTTTGATTGATGAGAACTTTATACGCCTAAGTCCTATTACTTATGTATCATGTGGACATGAAGACGGACGTCAAGATGGCCGTGAAGCTGGACATGGAGCTGGACATGAAGATATCTCATGGACGCGCGAGGGAGGAGCGGGAGGCATGCGCGAGAGAGAAGAAGAAGTCCGGCCGGTCGAACCGGTCGACCGGCCCCAGACCGGCCAGCCGGTTCCTCGATCGACTGCAAACCGGACGTCAACCGGAGGAAGCCCCTCGTGCGGACGGAAACCGGAAACCGCAGTTTTCCGGTCCACAGCCCGGTTGACCGGACCGACCGGACCGCCCGGTCCACAGCCCGGTTGACCGGACCACAAACCGGGGCCGGTCCACCCGATCGCCGGACCCCGGACGGACATGTCGAGTCCTCGACCAGATCTATGGGTCGGTTTTCCTTGTATTTTTCGACCAGAACTCGTCCGGACGCCTATATAAGTGCCTTGGACGACCTAGCTGCTTTAGACCACGTTTAAGATAAACCCTAGTTCTTAGTTGTTTGCTCTGCAAAAATTCCCTACACCATATTGCTTGGATATTGTGTAGATCTGTTTAAGTCTTGTGTGATCTGCTGTTCCATTGGGAATTAGACGGTTGCAACTTACCGCTTCGTGGTCGGCGGCTACGTGCGCAAGTGTGTGGAGTTGCGAATATCTTGGTTGAGAGCTGTTGCATGGCGACAGGGACCAATCGAGAGATCTCGTTGCGTCATACAAGTTATCATCCACTACATCGTCGTGTTTCTCCGCTGCCATCACCCCGTGATCATCATCACCACCATTGCTTACTGAGAAGATCGGGCTACCCCTTATCATCTTGGTATCAGATTTCCAGTTTCCATCCACAATCCACCCCATAGTTGAGTTGTGAGTGTTTCCTATCGAGAAAAAGAAAAATTAGGGTTAGGGTTTGCCATAGCCATAGCTTGCACTAATTTCGAGTTTTAGTTGCTGTTCGTAGTTGTTTTTGCGTAACTTTATCTTTCTTCTAGTAGAATTGTTAGGGTTTGTGTTTTCTCTATTATCTAGTTTATCTTCTAGTGTCAGTTTTGTTACTCCGAGTCCACATAGCGTACAGTGTGCTTGTTCCCAACCATATACACAGCCTTTCGATATTCGTGACTAGGAACTTCCCCAGAAGAGACTAGTTTTACCGCTCGACAGGCTGCTCATTAGGGTTTGGTGCTTTGCATATCTTGATTGGCCGTGTTATCAAGGAGTTGAGTCATACAATCAAAAAAAAGAGAAAATTGAAAAGAAGCAAAAAGAGCTACATAGCTGCGTGTGTTACAAAAGAAAATACAAAAAGAAAAGTGTGTGCTAGTTGAAATCAAGTGAAAGGCCTAAGTTTTCTTTATTGCATCCGTAGTTGAGCAATCTTGTGCCTGTCTCATTGAGCTTTGCTAGCGTCTCTCTTGTGCATTGCAACCTTTCCTCCATATAGTTGCATTGCCCCATTATATCGCCTTGCGTGAGTATCTTTGGTTGTCTACGGTCAGCGCTAGAGCTTGTTATTGGTGCAAATAGGTAGCCTACCTACAGCCCCACATATACCCTGCTTTGTCGTGTGATTGTTCTTATACCCTTGATATTCGCTTCGCTATATCCGTGCACTAGTTGTTACTACAAGTGGTAAGCAACACTAATTTACTTTGGAACGGTAAGATTTCCTTTTCTTATCAGTTTTGAGTGAGTTGTGAGAGTACCACCATATATTTTTGATTTAGTGCACTAACCTACTAATCATGTCTGCTAGTGATAATAAGATTGTTAACCAGGAAAACAAGAATTCGGCAGATATCATCACATGGAGGGAGTATGAAGCTCTTCGTAATGAGATGCGACGTGAATTCCGCACTAAGGATGATGAGCTTAAGAGTACGGTTGACGAGATCAAACAACGCATGCTACTAATGTCACCGTCACTGGGTTGTCTGATCAAATGACGGATATACAGCGCAATATTGCGGATATGCGTCTCGCTATTTGACTGTACTACAACAACAACAACAACAACAAGATGATGAAGATGAGCTTGAAGATGACGCACACAATGCTCGTGGTGCGCCTCGTGGTCATCGTCCTCGTGGCTGGGTTCCACTTGGCCGCAATGGTCGTGGACAAGATGAAGAAGATGGATTGGGTAAGCCTAAGTTTTCCATACCCAAGTTTGAAGGAGGCGATGTTGAAGAATACCTCACTTGGGAGCTCAAGATTGAGAAATTATGGAGCCTACATCCACACTACTCTGAAGATAGGAAGATCAAGCTTGCGTCTTCTGAATTTTATGGTTATGCATTGCGTTGGTGGGATTCTTTGGTTCGTAACCGCGACGAAGATGGTGCACAGCCTATCCGTACATGGCATGCAATGAAGGAGGTTATGACTTCTCGATTTGTGCCTACCAATTACATGCGGAACATATTTGATAAGCTAACACTATTGAGGCAAGGTGTGAAGACTGTTGATGAGTACTACATGGAGATGGAGATGCTTATGCAGCGTGGTCGTGTCCGTGAGTCTCTAGAGATGACAATGCAGCGTTTTCTCAATGGATTGAAGTATGATGTTAAAGGCATTGTTCGTCATTACACCTACACCAATATGAATCAATTGTTACATCATGCAAGAGAAGCTGAATCACAATTGGCTGAAGCAAAGGTTAAGGGACGTGCTACGGGAGCTGGGCGTTTTACACGCCCTCTACAGCGCCGGCGCCTTCGACGCGCTCTGCTCCTTACTCTACTCCGCCTAGCAAACCGGTCTCCAATGTATCTAATGCAAAGAAGTCCGAATCTGCTGCAAGTACGAGTGGTTCTGGTGTGTCTACAACGCGCAACCGTGATATGCTTTGCCATACATGTGGTGGCAAGGGTCACTTCAAGAGAGATTGTCCTAACCGCAAAGTCATGTTTATCAATGAGGACAATGAATATGAGACTGGAAATGATGTTGATCCAAATGCTCCAGACGATGATGACTATGACACCGATGGTGAAGATGCATATCCTTCGATGCTCGCACCATTGTTGTGTCGCAGCGTGCTCTTAATGTGTTGCCTAGTGCATCTACTCAGCGCTGCAATTTGTTCCAAACCAAAGCTTTAGTTGGACCTGACAAGGCTTGCAAGGTCATTATTGATGGCGGGAGTTGCCGCAATTTAGCAAGCAAGGAGTTATGTACCAAGCTGAAGTTGAAGTATCTACCGCACCCGCATCCATATTATATTCAGTGGTTGAGCGACAATGGTGAGATGAAGGTAAACCACATGGTGCGTGTTGAGTTTGTGATTGGACCGTATAAGGATTGCATTGATTTTGATGTGGTTCCTATGATGGTTTGTCACCTCTTATTGGGTCGGCCTTGGCTCTATGACCGTTCTGTGCAACACAATGGCCGTGCCAATACATATCACTTGGAGTACAAGGGCAAGAAAATTAACTTACAGCCTATGTCACCACAACAAATTGTCAATGAGTCTTGATACGTCTCCAACGTATCGATAATTTCTTATGTTCCATGCTACTTTATTGATGATACCTACATGTTTTATGCACATTATATGTCGTATTTATGCGTTTTCTGGAACTAACCTATTAACAAGATGCCGAAGTGCCAGTTTTTGCTGTTTTTGGTTTCAGAAATCCTAGTAACGAAATATTCTCGAATTGGACGAAATCAACGCCCAGGTTCCTATTTTTCCACGAAGCTTCCGAACACCGGGAAGGACCAGAGGGGGCCAGGCCCACCAGGAGGTGGCCGGCGCGGCCTAGGGTTGGCCCGCGCCGCCTTACCCCCTGGCCGCCTCTTCGACCTTCGACGCCGCCTCTTCGCCTATATAAAGGTCCCGACCTAAAACCCTGACGGAGGAAGCCACGATACGAGAAAAGTTCCAGAGCCGCGCCGTCGCGAAGCCAAGATCCGGGGACGAGTCTGTTCGGCACCCGGAGCGGGGAAGTGCCCGGAAGGCTTCTCCATCAACACCGCTGCCATCTCCACCGCCATCTTCATCGCTGCTGCCCCATGAGGAGGGAGTAGTTCTCCATCGAGGCTCGGGGCTGTACCGGTAGCTATGTGGTTAATCTCTCTCCTATGTACCTCAATACAATGATCTCATGAGCTGCTTTACATGATTGAGATTCATATGAGTTTTGTATCACAATTTATCTATGTGCTACTCTAGTGATGTGTTATTAAAGTAGTTTTATTCCTCCTGCATGTGTGCAAAGGTGACAGTGCGTGCACCGTGTTAGTACTTGGTTTATGCTATGATCATGATCTCTTGTAGATTGCGAAGTTAACTATTGCTATGATAATATTGATGTGATCTATTCCTCCTACATATGCATGAAGGTGACAGTGTGCATGCTATGCTAGTACTTGGTTTAGTCGTTTTGATCTATCTTACACTTAAGGTTACTTAAACATGAGCATTATTGTGGAGCTTGTTAACTCCGGCATTGAGGGTTCGTGTAATCCTACGCAATGTGTTCATCATCCAACAAAAGTGTAGAGTATGCATTTATCTATTCTGTTATGTGATCAATGTTGAGAGTGTCCACTAGTGAAAGTGTAATCCCTAGGCCTTGTTCCTAAATACGCTATCGCTGCTTGTTTACTGTTTTACTGTGTTACTACTGCTGCAATACTACCACCATCAACTACACGCCATCAAGCTATTTTCTGGCATCATTGCTACTGCTTATATATATTCATACCACCTGTATTTCACTATCTCTTCGCCGAACTAGTGCACCTATTTGGTGTGTTGGGGACACAAGAGACTTCTTGCTTTGTGGTTGCGGGTTGCATGAGAGGGATATCTTTGACCTCTTCCTCCCCGAGTTCGATAAACCTTGGGTGATCCACTTAAGGGAAAACTTGTTGCTGTTCTACAAACCTCTGCACTTGGAGGCCCAACACTGTCTACAGGAAAGGAGGGGGAACGTAGACATCAAGTCTCGTCAGAAGATTGAAGTGAATTTGGAGGATGCCCCTCTAGATAGGCGAGAGAATTGTAATGTCGTGAGTGATATAACGAAAAGTGAGAGAGTGAATTCCTTAGTTTCATTAGCCACCAAAGAAGACATGAGAGAATTTAGTGAGGATCCTACGGCCATGCCTCTTGTGCTTTTGTACAGGGGTACGGTTTTGGTTTCTAACGACATGACCCCTCTTCCTCTTGGTGTTTCTAATGTTTTGCAGGAATTTGGCGACGTGTTTCCGGAGGAGGTACCCGCAGGACTACCACCATTGCGAGGTATTGAGCATCAAATTGACTTGATTCCCGGAGCATCGCTGCCCAATAGGGCGCCATATCGCACTAATCCCGAAGAGACGAAGGAGATACAGAAGCAAGTACAAGCGCTACTCGACAAAGGTTATATTCGCATAAGCCTAAGTCCTTGTGATGTTCCTGTTATTCTAGTTCCTAAGAAAGATGGTACTTGGCGTATGTGCGTAGATTGTAGAGCTATAAACAACATTACTATTCGATATCGTCATCCTATTCCCGTTTAGAGGATATGTTAGATGAATTGAGTGGTGCTGTTGTGTTCTCTAAAATTGATTTGCGTAGTGGTTATCATCAAATTAGGATGAAATAAGGGGATGAGTGGAAAACAGCCTTTAAAACAAAATTTGGTTTATATGAGTGGTTAGTAATGCCTTTTGGTTTAACTAATGCACCTAGCACTTTCATGAGACTAATGAACCATGTTTTGCGTGACTTTATTGGCAAAATTGTGGTTGTGTATTTTGATGACATATTAATCTACAGCCGCAATGAATCTGATCATACTATACATATTCGACATGTTTTGCAAGTGTTGCGTGATAATCAACTCTATGGTAATCTTGAGAAGTGCACATTTTGCAAAGATAAGGTCATATTTCTGGGTTATGTTGTCTCTAAGCATGGAGTAGAAGTAGATGTGTCTAAAATTGAAGCTATTCAAAATTGGCCTACTCCCATGAATGTGAGTCAAGTTAGAAGTTTTCATGGTCTAGCTGGGTTTTATCGCCGTTTTGTGCCCAATTTTTCTACTATTGCTGCACCTTTGAATGATTTGACTAAAAAGGGTGTTGTCTTTGAGTGGGGCGCAGCCCAAGATCATGCATTTGATGAACTGAAACGATTGTTAACTTTGCACCGTTGCTTGCACTTCCTGATTTCAATAAGCAATTTGAGATTGAATGTGATGCTAGTGGTATTGGAATTGGTGGTGTGTTGATGCAAGAGGGTCGCCCGATTGCATATTTTTCTGAGAAACTTTCTGGTGCTAAGTTGAACTATCCTATCTATGATAAAGAATTGTATGCTTTAATTAGAGTTCTTGAGGTTTGGCAACATTATTTATGGCCAAAAGAATTTATCATACATTCTGATCATGAAGCTTTAAAATACCTGAAAGCTCAATCTACTTTGCATAAGCGTCTAGCTAAGTGGGTTGAGTTCATTGAGTCTTTTCCATACATTATTAAGCATAAGAAGGGAAAAGATAATATTGTTGATGCTCTATCTAGGAAGAATATGCTATTAACTCAACTTGATGTTAAAATTCCTGGTTTAGAGATACTATGTGATTTGTATGCCACTGATCATGATTTTGCTGAACCATATCGCTTATGTGCTCTTGGTAAAGCATGGGAAAAATATCACATACATGATGGTTTCTTGTTTAGGGCTAACAAACTATCGGTTCCAGAATCGTCTGTGCGTTTGCTCTTATTGCAGGAATCACATGCTGGAGGTTTGATGGGTCACTTTGGGCGTGAGAAGACGCTACTCATGCTAGCTGACCACTTTTATTGGCCAAAAATGAGGCGGGACGTGGATAGATATGTGCGAAGATGCATTACTTGCAACAAGTCTAAGTCCAAGCTGAAGCCTCACGGTTTGTATACTCCTTTACCGGCACCTACTACACCATGGGAGGATATTAGTATGGATTTTGTGTTGGGTTTGCCGCGTACTAAAAGAGGCCATGATTCTATATTTGTGGTAGTGGATAGATTTTCTAAGATGTCCCACTTTATTGCCTACCACGATGCGTCGCATATTGCTAACCTGTTTTTCGGGGAGATTGTACGTCTACATGGAGTCCCGAAGACTATTGTTTCGATCGTGACGTGAAGTTTATGAGCTACTTGGAAGACGCTTTGGAGAAAGCTGGGCACTTTCAAGCACTTGTCATCCCCAAACTGATGGTCAAACTGAAGTGGTGAATAGAACATTGTCACAACTCTTGAGATCCATGATCAAGAAGAACCTGAAGGAGTGGGAAGAGTGTTTGCCGCATGTGGAGTTTGCTTACAACAGGGTGGTACATTCTACCACGGAGCTATGTCCTTTTGAGGTGGTGTATGGTTTCAAACCCATTACTCCACTTGACTTGTTGCCTTTGCCCATACATGAGAGAGTTAATATGGAGGCATCAAAGAGGGCAGATTATGTGAAGAAGATTCATGAGAAGACTAAAGAGTTGATTGAGAAGAAAGGCAAGAGCAATGCTGCAAGGATGAATAAGAAGCGCAAGGAGATGTTGTTCAAGCCTGGTGATTTGGTCTGGGTACATTTTCGCAAGGATAGGTTCCCGAAGCTGCGGAAGTCTAAGTTGAAGCCTCGTGGTGCTGGTCCTTACAAAGTGCTTGCCAAGATCAATGATAATGCATACTCGATAGATCTTCCAGAGGATGAGTTTGGTGTCGTAATTCTTTCAATGTTGCTGATTTGACACCATATGACGGAGAAGACCTTGGAGCGTCGGTCGACGCCTTTTGAAGGGGGAGATGATGAGGACATCCCTACCTCACTACTACCTCCGTCATTACCATGAAGATGAACCTGCTGTGAAGCTCAAGTCCAACGAAGTCAGGATTGGACCAATAACACGAGCTCGTGCGAAGCTACTTAAACAACGGGTGAACTTGTTTCTAAACGATACTTTGATTGATGAGAACTTTATACGCCTAAGTCCTATTACTTATGTATCATCAGGTATCAAGAGGAGACGAGCATCGCACGAGGAGAGGAGCAGCTGGACATGAAGACGGACGTCAAGATGGCCGTGAAGTTGGACATGGAGCTGGACATGAAGATATCTCATGGACGCGCGAGGAGGAGCGGGAGGCATGCGCGAGAGGAGAAGAAGAAGTCCAGCCGGTCAGACCCGGTCGGACCCCGAACGGCCAGCCGGTTCCCCGGCCGACCGGTCGCAAACCGGACGTCAACCGGAGAAGCCTCGTACGGACGGAAACCGGAAACCGCTTTTCGGTCCACGGCGGTTGGCGGACCACGGCCGGACCGCCCGGTCCACCCGGTTGACCGGACCACAAACCGGACCGGCCGGTCCACCCGGTCGACGGACCCCACCGGACATGTCGAGTCGTCTCGACAGATCTTACGGGTCGGTTTTCCTTGTATTTTTCGACGAACTCGTCCCGACGCCTATATAAGTGCCTTGGACGACCCCTAGCTGCTTTAGACCACGTTTAAGATAAACCCTAGTTCTTAGTTGTTTGCTCTGCAAAATATTGAATTCCCTACACCATATTGCTTGGATATTGTGTAGATCTGTTTAAGTCTTGTGTGATCGTTCCATTGGGAATTAGACGGTTGCAACTTACCGCTTCGTGGTGGCGGCTACGTGCGCAAGTGTGTGGAGTTGCGAATATCTTGCAGGGTTGAGCTGTTGCATTGGCGACAGGACCAATCGAGAGATCTCGTTGCGTCATACAAGTTATCATCCACTACATCGTCGTGTTTCTCTGCCATCACCCCGTGATCATCATCACCACCATTGCTTACGAGAAGATCGGGCTACCCCTTATCATCTTGGTATCAGATTTCCAGTTTTCCTCGGTAAGCCATCCACAATCCACCCCATAGTTGAGTTGTGAGTGTTTCCTATCCAGAAAAAGTTTTAAAAAAATTAGGGTTAGGGTTTGCCATAGCCATAGCTTGCACTAATTTCGAGTTTTAGTTGCTGTTCGTCGTTGTTTTTGCGTAACTTTATCTTTCTTCTAGTAGAATTGTTAGGGTTTGTGTTTTTCTCTATTATCTAGTTTATCTTCTAGTGTCAGTTTTGTTACTCCGAGTCCACATAGCGTACAGTGTGCTTGTTCCCAACCATAGACACAGCCTTTCGATATTCGTGACTAGGAACTTCCCCAGAAGAGACTAGTATTTGTCACGTTTTGCTCGCATGTATATGTAGTACTCATTCCGTCCCATGAAACATGTCAAAAGTTTATCAAAATTTAGATGTACTCCGTATGTAAATGTTATTTAGCGTCTAGATATATCTAAATTTCGATAAATTTCAGAAGAGTTTCATGGGAATGGGATAGAGAGAGTACTATATAAATCGCTAGCACGTCCTCTGACAGCAGTGCTACTTTCACACATGGAATTTATAACCTTAAGATAGAAGAACACAAATTTATAACCTTAACGATCTTAGAAACAAATGATACAAGACGTAATAATGCAAGCACACAGCTACTTCAGACCAGCTAGTTAGCATACGTCAAATCGGTTCGATTGCACATCGCATTCTGCCGGAACATTGGTACAGCACACGATAGAAAATTGGGTGGTTCGCACAAGTGGATCGAAGTAGTACACCCTACAACACGGGTTTCGCAAGAAGGAAAGGACACGTATCGGAATCCCGAGGCCCTCCCACCGGGCTGCAAATATTTTAAACGCGAGGTCAAATCTGTAAAACAGTAGTCCGAGTAAGAAAATAGAAATTCACTTGGGAAGCAACGACCCTCGCCACGCCTGATCGTTTGTCCTGTGCGCAGCGCAGCACGCACGACTTATCCCCCCGCCGGCCCTTTCCTTTCCCCTCTTCGCTAACCACTCGCGCCGGCGGCAGCCGAAGCTCAGCTCCGCGGATTCATGGCCTGATACTGAGCCGACCCCCCGACGACATGGTTTGCGCTCCTGCTCCCCTACTCGTGCTCAATTTGCTGCTTCGTAAACAGTCCGTCTGATCGTCTGGTTCGAGGAGCAGTAGAGTCGTGCGCTTTGTTTGTGCGCCTGCGATCGCAGATCCTGCGTCGTCGCTCGCTTAGGTTTGCCGTTCGCACGGATCTGTAGCGTGTGGTAGGGCGGCGGTTCGGATTACGGAGCCGGTAGGCGCGGCTTCTGCTTGTTCGAATCGAATCTGAGGGGCAGGAGTGACCCTCGGTTTCACCGTTTGTTGTAGACTTGTAGTCCAGGTGAATTATGTTTGGCCCAATTTCTTGGTAGGCATGCCTGCTTTACCTGTGGATATATATATATGCGGTTGTAGGAAGCTTCAACGAAGTGAAGCACCACCGCACCTTTCGTGATTGGTAAGCACGGTTAGCAGGAACTTGTTAGATCTCTTACTTTTTTGTGTGTTGGTTCGAATCTGGTGGAGGTGCTCGTGTAGAAAGTTTCCGGGAGATATCCTGCCTTTCTTCATCATGAAGTGTGTTTATCACTACTAGGAACTGGGTTGCCTCTTTTTTTGGTAGATCTGTTACTTCTCGCGTTAGTGCAAATTTTAGTAGTGGAGATTCTCATGGGGAAAGTTGTTTCAGGGTGCCAAGGATAGCTTTGCTGTGCTGCTGAAGGAAGGGATCTTATTAACCGCGTAGCGAGCTGCTTCGATGCTATAAAGTGCTTCGGTTGTGGATCAGGACCGGAAGATACAGTGGGGAGAGGGAGGAGGAAAGTGTTTGCAGGGGAGTCACGAGATGGAAGAAGCTCAGGAAACCAGGTACTGGTGCCACAACTGCGAGGAAGTGGTCGTCCCCGTGGAGCCGGAGAAGAAGTGCCCCGACTGTGATGGCGGGTTCGTGGAAGAGATGGGGTCCGAGGACTTTGAGCCGTCGATGAACGTGAGGTCCGAGCAGAACCTCTCGCTCTGGGCCCCGCTGCTGCTTGGGATGATGGGTGGTTCGTCGCGACGATCAAGGCCACACAGGGATATGATGGATTCTTCTTCTGATGAGGAGGAGGGACGGCAAGCAAGGATCCGTAGGGCCTTGAGGGATACTGATGATGAGGACGAAGAGGAGGATGACGATGATTCGGACCGTGAGCTTCAAGACTTGATTAGGAGGCGGAGGAGGAGGGGCTCGTCGCTTGTTAGGCTGCTTCAGACCCTCCGTGATGACTTGAGGGGATTGGATGACATTGGCAGGGACAGGGACAGAGGCCTGGAGGGCCTGAGAGAAAGAAGGGAGAGGGAGAGGGCTAGAAGAGATAGGGAGAGAGAAAGGGAGAGGGCGAGGGAGAGAGATCGAGGGAGAGAAAGGACGGAAAGCGTGATACTGATCAACTCCAACAACGAGGCCATTATTCTCCAGGGAACATTTGGACCTAATGGCAACCAAGAGCACTCAAGCAACACCAATACAGGCGTTTCACTTGGAGACTACTTTCTTGGTCCTGGCCTAGATCTTCTCTTGCAGCGTTTGGCAGACAGTGACCTGAATCGTTCTGGCACACCTCCTGCTAAGAAGGAATCAGTGGCCGCATTGCCAACTGTGAACATCCAGGAAGTATTGGGCTGTACAGTCTGTCTTGAGGAGTTTGAAATGGGGACAGAAGCAAAGGAGATGCCCTGTCAACACAAGTTTCACACCAGTTGCATCCTTCCATGGCTGGAGCTCCACAGTTCTTGTCCAGTTTGTCGCTTTCAGTTGCCTACCGAGGAATCAAAGAACCCATGCGAGTCAGGCAGCGGTGGTGGGACGGTCAGCGCTGATGGAGATAATGCCGAGTCAAGTAGTAGTGATGTAGAAGGTACTGACCATAATGGAGGCAGCCAGCCTGGGAGTCCTATATTTCCAGGAAATGTGTCTGATAGTGATATACGCTCTGCTTTGGATGCGCTCTTCCCAAATCAATCGTCATCTTCCGAGAGCTGAAGGTAATTAGGCTGCTAGATCATACTGATGGGAGCAATGGTAAGAATTATAATAAACTTGCTCATCTGATATCGTGCTAAATGATTACGTTATCTTGTAGCCACACATTGCCCCTGGCCCCTGTGCTTCCAACATGCCTAAGGAGTTCTGAATGGAGATTCCTGTGAGGCCGGGCGTCTTTATGCTGTGGTTTTCTGTAAATATTTGTTTAATCCGACTCTGCAAGAACAAGCTGTTATGTTCGCTTTCTCTTCTAAAACCTGTACCTGGGTTGTAACCTGTTTGATGCCCGCCGTGTTTACAGTACGACACAGCATACTTATGTGAAATAAAAGTACTCTGGTATGTTTATGTGAACGGGATGATTACAGGTTTGGCAGTTGAACCCAAGGAAACCTGCTTCTGCTGAACAGTTATGTCTGGAGCATCTGTTTGGCAACAGTTTACGCTATCAGTGTGAGAAGTTTCCTGGAAGAGATTTGGACAAGGGTTTACAATGAGAAGCGATCTTGCTTGGCCCTGATGTTCCAGTTGAATCCACGATTCAGGATATCGATCCAAAGTTGGGCGGTTGCATCATGTGCTAGTTACATGACTATGCGGGTGCTTGCTTCATCTGATCTTAAATCTCACACCTAGAGGATTATGCACATCTGGTGCTAGCATTCAGTACTGCTGCTCCCTTGGTTGTTTCTTGCCATCTGCTGGAGTTTCTCAAGCATGATAAATTGATAATGATCTCTTGTCGAAGCCTCTGTTGATGGTTGTTTTGGTGAATCAAAGTTCTGAAATGGACCAGCTCGCTGGGTCAGATGGTTTATTTTCATTTTCAGCTTCAGATTGAACAGAGGGCACCTTATTTGAACAAGAATTGGGCAGTTTCTTAAAAAAAAAATCTTCTTCTTTGGTGGATATCAACTTTCTATGTGCGATTCTGCATCAGTTTTCAGACCGAGACTGGAACAGTGAGACTGTTTGAGCAAGAACAGGACTTGGTAGGTGTGGTTTTAGATGGGTCTTTGCTAGGCTGTCCAGCTTACTCTTATGGCTTTAATTGATTGTTGTATCTGGGTCATGGGTCACCTGATTTACATGTTATAGTGCCTATATAGAAGCTGTCAGCTCAGATATTTGCCGGCACGTATAACGAGTGCATGGTAGTACATGATTCTCAACATAAAAGAAGTGCATACATGTCAAAACTGACCAGTGAGACCTATTGGTTTAGTTAGGGTGTGTTTGGTTGGTGCCCACGCTAGACCTATTGGTTTAGTTAGGGAGTATTTGGTAAGAGTTGGCTGCCAATATTTTGGTCAAGAAATCATTCAGAACAGAAATTCACGGGAGAGGCCGAACAGAATGAAATCCCACCCGGACACTTGTGCTGCAGTGTAATGAGATGCCACTTTCTGATGGAAACCATGGGATGCAACGTCTAGATGACCTTGCTCCCTTGGTCCTGGGAAAGACTCGAGTCAAGCGAGGACCTGGACCCCGGGCTGCACAAGTGGCTGTCCCTTTCCCTGTGAGCAACTACTGACTAGTGGTATGTGAAGCGGGGTTCACAGAGAAACTTCACGGGGCGTGCGTGAGGACTCCATCTACGAGTGAGTGATTGGATCAGAGCATCTCCACCGGCAACCCTAGTGGCGTCTCCAATAGCTCTATGATTGCCCGAGCGTCCGGCATTATTTTTGGGACACACCGACGTGCTTCAAAATTGGTTGGTCGATTTTAGAGCCCAATAAAATAGCCAACACTCTAGTGCCGGCTCTACGCTCGGGGTAGGAAGCTGGCGCGCCGGTGCACCACGCTGCATCGGATTTTGCCGTGGGTCCCACCTGGCAAGCACACATTAAAATCCTATAACTATTTCCCCAAATTCCTCCCTCCAGTTCACGTCCAGAGAGTGCCATCAACCTCGCCGGCGCCGCTTCCAACATGCCTCCCAATGCGGAAGAAATGGGACATGGTCCGACTAGCTCTCAAAGAGACGGCGAAGCGGAAGATGGGCCACTTCCCTCCTCGGCGGCCTCGGCCGGTCGCCTAATTGGCAACAAGAAGGCCAAGGCCAAGAGGAATGGGGCGTCCTCATTGTCCAACCTTGATGCCACCATTGAGAAGATGGTTTAATCTAGAACAAAAAGAGGGACGGAAGGGGAACCGTCACGTGGATGGTCATATTGGACAAGTAAGATGTGAAGTTGAGGCTTGAGAGGGAGAAGGTGGAAGCCACCAAGATGGAATCCCAAGCCAGCATGATGATAGCCATGAATGAAGCATCGAACATTGCATTGGACAATATGATGCAAGAGGCCAAGATCTTGATGGCGGACATGTCGGACATTGATCCATTGGCGAGGGCATGGCATGAGAGTACCACACGCGCATTAGAAAGGAGGTGCTGGCCGCCCAAGCGTAGGCGGAAACGACGACCATGGCGACATCGGCAGGCATGGCGGTGGCAACAACATCGGTAATGGAGGTGCCGCCGATGATCGTGGAGCACCGGCGACCGTGGATCTGCCGGTGATCGACTAGTCGGATATGATGGAGGTGCCTGCACCGTTCACATTGTTCATTTGATCTGTCTGGCCATGAAGCCCCATTTCTATGATGGTGATTTGGTGGCCTGACGTGTTAGTCGAAACTTTGAATTTCTATTCGAAAGAATAGGTTCGAATTTCAATTTTTCTTATGAGTTTTAGTTTACTTTTGTCTAAAATTTCTATTGGGCTAGCCTATTGGGATCGCCAGTGTGGGAATCCCCTTCCCTATATCAAGGGAGCTACCGCGGATACGTCCAATAATGCTATTATTTCGAGAATACGCCTTGGATGGTGTATTAGATATATAGAATCAAGGGCAAAGAAGCCAAAGACCGTGCCTCAAGCGGCTAATCCATGTTGCCAACACGGGGTGGCAGCTCCCCGAGCCAAAGCCTACTCTCCTAACTGTCACCACCGGACTCGGGGAAGCCAAAGCTACCGGAACATAAAATCCTAGCTCGACGCTACAGCTCAAATTCCTCATTGATTTTCCTATTGATCGCCAGGACGGCTGGAGTAGCAACGTTGAAGACCACATCATTCTGATACCTCCAAATGCACTAGCAGACAAGCATGATCCTATTGCCACACCTTTTTAGAATCGCCGGTGAACATGCTTTCTTTTTGAACGTGGGCAAAAGCTTTGCCCATTTTATTAATTAAGAATGAGTTTTACAAGAATGTAAAGGTTTATAACTTATTACAAGATTACTCTCTCCCAACATCAAATGACCCAAATTCTTAGCACCGGCTAACACCCATAACCTAGTTTCCTTTTTAATTTTATCAAAGATGACTTGCGAGGGAGCGCACTTGTTGCTGAACACTTTATCATTTCGATCATTCTAAATTTCTCAAATGATGAGCATGGTGAGGGAGGGAGGCTATTCCTTCGCGGTTTTGCCCCGTGAACATGCTCTTAGACCGTTAGCAGGGATACAATTATACAGACGAACCACGTAAAACCAAGAAGAACACGACATGGTAACCTGCCCCCGACGCGTTTGAAGTGCAGTGGGTGAGAGAAGCTGAGAATGATCCAAGCTATCCGCCAAAGGAAAAAAAGAATAAATGATTCAAGCTCAGGGAAGCTGTAAGGTGCATGGCCTGGAATGATCTTTCGCCGGAGGAGAGAGGCCACGCCAAAAGCATCGATGTTAGTAGTATGCTACTGAATTCACTGGAGCACGTCACCGTGTGATCATCGAACTTTCTGTGAAGTTTCTCTGCTGCTATAGACTATTGGTCTATAGCTTGTGGATAACGACGAAAAGGACTATGGACGAGTTTGTCTGGCGTAGGTAGGCCGGCACACGCGCTACGCCGCACCTTGGATTCGAAGCTGCAGAAATTGCAAGCAAGAAGAGAAAAAGAAACTGCATTTGCTAAAAAGAAACTGATATCAGTCAACTCAATACCGGTTGCCGTACGGGGTGTGTACACACTTTACTAGTTTCACTATAATGGTTGAAGCGCGCGCGCCGCGCCATGCACTTGCATACCATAGAGAAGGCGTGTTTTTTTAAACAGTCCACGTTTTTTTAAACATGCCATGCACTTGCATCTCTTATTGTTATCTCTGGCAATTAACAAGAAGTAATTAAATTTTAGTAAATAGTTGTGTTGTTGAGGGAAGATAAATGTGTTACAATGGAGAAAATAGTCTTCTCTTATTTTTTAATACATCATCTCTCAGCTAAGAAAAACCAACTACTCCGTAAGTAAATCTTTTGATGTGGCAAGAAGACTGACGTCACCATATTGTACTTGTCCTTATAGCCTCATAGAGTCATATAGGTGCGCCGTGGGTTTAGCTTACGCTGTTGTGCATCACTGGATGGGAGACTTGACGCCAAACCGTCGCTAAAGTCATCTTTAGAAATTGATGGAGTCTCCCTCATGTATCCTACTCGACTGGATGGGGTACGAATCCAAGTTGTTAGGATAGTAAGAAATTTTTGCTATTTGCTTTTTATACTCGAAGGCTGATTTGCTAGCTGCGGCGTGACCTGGTTAAGATAAGACGGTCTTATTAACCATGGTACATGTCCTAAATTCTAGCTTCATATTTCACCAATAGCAAGCCCCACTTAAGGTGTCAAGTGGGATACCACCAAAATTTCACGTGCAACTTATTGTGCGATTTCTAGTTAAAAATTTGGAAGTCTTGGTGATAGTTCATTTTGTGGATTTTTGTTTAAAATTTGCCCAATTGAACTATAAAGAAACTATGGTTGGAGATTAAAGTAACATGAAGAGTTGCTGGATAAAAAAATGTCCAATGACTAATCACAAACGTGCACTATTTTAGAATAAATTGGGTGACTTTGGACCCTCTTTCAAAATGTTTTGGCCTTTTTTTTTAAAAAAAGGGTGTGTTATGTATTGTTTGATTGATAATTAACTAATATTCAGTTAGTTTGATAATTTGATTATGCCGATCTATAAACGCAAATATACTATCCAAGTTACCTAGAGAATTGCATTAGCTAAGTTTAGACGTACTAATTACAGTGAGAAGGTAGACATATTCTCAAATTGATGTTAGGCGCCACATGGTGTTTTCTCTCAAATTGAACCGCTAAACACACACCATTGATCTTTGCTCGCGGTTCTTGTCAGTTACGTTCTAGTTTGGCGTCATCGACTATGACGACGGCCACTATGCAGCAGAATTGACAGGAAACTACAACGACGACCCTCGATCCTGTGTTATTTAGCTTGTTACACTGACACACAAATGCAGAGCGAGGAAGACCGGGGAATTAATCACCACGCACCAAGTCATCCGCAAGTCAAGTGGGCTATCAATAGATACCAACAAGAAGATGCAAAAAAGTAGAGTACCACTATCCTATTACTCCTGGCGAGTTGCCGCGAACTTCCACACTCCATATCTCCATCTCCAACTTTTGCTCCTTGCCGGAACACTATATATGCACTCGCTTGTCCATGGATGCGTCAACACAACAACGTTCACCCGAAGCCACGACCTTTTCTGCGAAAGGCTTTAATTAACCATCTGTCTGGTTCACACAGCCTTGTCTCGCAAGCAATGTGGGGAGCTGCGCTCTGCCAAGACGGTCTGGTCATGTCGGTGTCATCTCTCCTGATCGCGTTCGTGTTCCAGCCCCTGGCCAAGAACGCCATTCTCACTGGCCGTAGCATCCTCGACCTCCTCGGACGCAACGGCGACGCCAGCGTCGTCGCCGATGCCCCACGGCCGCATTGCGAGCAGTGCGCCGCGAGGTATGGCCGGGACGGGGACGGCGGGCGCCTGTCGGGCTCCGACGCCGCGGCGGTCACCGCGAGCATCGGCATGCCGCTGTCGTCGTCGACGTCGGTGTGCGGCGTCTGCGAGGCGATGGGGGTGGTGGAGGAAGTGGCGTGGGGCAGCAAGGAGGCCGGGGAAGCGGAGCTGCGGGAGGCGTTCGGGGTGTTCGACCGGGACGGCGACGGGTACGTTAGCGCGGCGGAGCTGTGGGGCGTGCTGCGGAGGCTCGGCATGGCCGAGGGTGCCAGGTACGAGGACTGCGCCGCCATGGTTGCCGCCGCGGCCGCACGGCACGGCGACGCCGGCGGCGACAGGGTCGGGTTCCGCGAGTTCAGGGCCATGATGGAGCACGCGGTTTGATCGAGTCCGTCCGTGGCTTGCATGGCTAGCTAGTTGACCACTCCTACACTATTAAACATTGGTAGTTCCGTCTTTCAGTTCTGTTCATACTTCAGTGCGTGTTCGTGTAGGCGTGTAGCTTTTGGGTCGTCCAGCAAGACCCAATTCCGTTCGAGACTTTACTATTGCCATTAGTATTTTGATGAATGAATAATAAGATGTGTACAGGCTTCCGATTATTAATTTCATTTCACGAACAGAGAATGCATGAAATTAGCTGCGGCGTTGAACTGATGGGCGTGCAGCTGGCTTAGCTTACCAGCGGTCATGCATTTTCCTTGGCAGACAAGCTGACAAGGTATTCGTCGCTATTCGCTGTACTTGCTAGACAAAACAATTGACTACAAATATTGGACGTTGCTAAGGTGAGGGAGGAAGAACTTAGCTAGCACGAAACTTAGAGCATCTCCCGCGGTCGCCCCAATACCAATATCATCTCCAACTCCAATGGTCACCTCGATAGCCCGTCTTGCAACAGCGCAAAGCAAGCCCTATTATTAGAGACATCTGACCAGCGGTGTTCCTAGTATATTTTATTTAAAAATTTAAACTTGCAAAATTTAAACCATCTGTCCGGATGAATTTTATCCGTATATTCACTAGTAGAAAAACGCTCATCTATACCGGTTCGTAAGGGCCATTCGCACCGGTTTCTCAACCGGTATAAATTATCCGGCACTAAAGGCCCCCCCCTTTCGTACCGGTTGAGGTGCGCCTCCACGTGGGCGCAGAGAGCTCGGGGAAGGAGCTTTGGTACCGGTTGGTATACGAACCGGTACCAAAGGTTCCCACCGGCGGCAGGGAATTTGCCCGCCGCGCAGAGAATTGAAGTTTTAGGGTTTTTGGAGGGGTTTAGGGATATCGGTTTGTTTCATATCGCGTCGATGCACCGAAACGCGTTTGGGTTTAGGTAGTACATGAAGATCAATATGATGCATAGCAAGTTGGTGCATATAATATAACACACATGTAATTGCATAAGATCGCAAATTAAGAAGCACTATGCATGAAGATCGATCTTCATGCATAGTAGTGGTACTCTCCGAGCCGTACTCTATATATTACATGTAGCATAGTGGTACTCTTCGAGCCAACTATATATGTAACATGTACATCTTCATTCATAGTGGAACTCTGCGAATGGTGGTATGACGTCCCGAAGGAAGAATCCCGCCAATTCCTCGCCTATTGCTATGAAGCGGTCATCGATTGAGAGCTTGTTCCGCTTTGTTGCCAACTATAAAAGAATAAGATACAAATGAGTACATGAGATATGTGTGTGTGTATATATATATTCAAACCACAATGAAACAACTATTACTGAAACTCAGCACAACTTATGATAAGAAAACAAATTTGTGAATATTGTTTTCGTACCTCTTTATTTCTTGCATTATTCATTCTCTCGCTGACAATTCTGTGGATGTACTCGCAAACGTAGAATCCACAGAGATCAGTCCCTTGTGGTTGTTGCGGGCATTTCTTTACAAGAATATAAGTCAATCAAACAATAGTCAAGTATGATAATTAAAGTTGTGTGGACCTAGGTAGTACTACTTACTTTCGCCTTCCATCGCAGCCTCTGTGGCCATTCATGGGATGTATCTTCCTTGATGAAAGTTGCCCATACGCTGCCCGACAAAAGAAAATGCATAAAAGAGTTATCAATTAGTTCATAGCGGGAAATTAACGAAACAAACCGATAACAATTAAAATTACCTTTTGAGCATTAAATAACAAGACAAGTATAGTTCCGGTTCTTTGCTTAGTGAGTCAAAGACTTCAACTTCTCCAGTTTGCATATTGATGACGAGAAGAATAAAGTGAAACCTACGCACGTTTAAATATGTAGTGTCATATATATAAGTTATTAGTTAAAATTTTGACATACGGTGAGCAAAATATAATGTGTTATAAGACAGTAAGACTCACTGGAAGTTGTAAGGCCAAATTATTAGGTTTTTGTCACGTTGTCGCTTCAAAAACCTTAGCAAAGTCTCCGGTGTATCCTTGTTATAGACGGGATCTTCTATGGTTTTAACATGCATTGTGTGCGGGTCAATGAACCCAATGTGCGTGATTTCATCCCTTTTGCATTCGAGTATCTTCGATCTGCATAATATAGCGCACAAAGGATTATAATCTGCAGACAATGAACGAGCTGAGCTAAAGACTTCTCAAATTAAATAAATCACTTACAGACAATAGGAACTGATGATAGATTTATCGAGGGCCCGGAGATTGTATAACTGGAAAAGCTCGTTGAAGTCAACGTTCACACAGTATTCCTGGAAGTAGTGCTCTTCCCTAACTCGCACCATGATAGTCTCGATCCCTTCCTTTGAGGCATTAAGGTACCACGAATGCAAGTTACGCATACGTGTTGGTAGCTTCCTGAGATTCTCGACCAAATCTTTCCCTTGAACAAATTGATATGCTCGTTCAGCCAAGGCGTAATCGGTTGTGTCTTGTCGAGAACTTTGAACGGCCTTCCCGTCAAACACCTTGAGAGGCTCGACCGATTGAACGGGTTGTTGTCCGAGCTGGTAGACTTGGTGTATCCCTTTTATCTCCCTGATACCCGATTTAACGGGTTTTGTCGCCTCGATCATCTTGTCATACGACCTTTCAATAGAACGCCTATAGTCGGATGGCGGCGATGGTACAGGGTCATATAGATTCTCAACGGTACGCACAACTTTCACCCTAGTGTCTTCTCGAAAGGTATCTCTGGCACTTTTGGTGCAAAAAATTTCTTCACCTCGGCCTGAACGGCCTCCGCTCTTTCCTCTGGAGTTTTTCCCAAGGTAACTTCTCAGTAGGCGGCAGTTGTTTCTCCTTTCTAGCTTTCTTCCTGGGCGGCGCTTAACGGACGCTGTCTTACGCGGAGGATCTCGAGATGGTGGACTCACGCTGGGGTCCCTCTCGTAGGTGTGGACTTGGCTGCTCACCAGGACGCCAGGAGGAGTCGATGGCATTTGCTGCTCATGTGTAGGAGTCGGTGGCCTTTGCAAAAGGACGACGTACTTCTTCGGCCATAGGGCGAAACCGTGCTTGACATCGGCCAGTGTCCTCTCATCTTCACCTCTAGGAATATCAAGCTCCACTTTTTCAAAACCCGAAACAACTTCATCCACCCCGACACGAACACAACCAGGTGGAATGGGCATATGATGGTGCATTGCTCCATCTTCACTTGGGTACACATAGCCGACCGCCACCTTAACAGACGCGGTCCTGATTAACATATGTAGCTCGCAATCTGTCTTCTCCGTGACATAATCCACGGGTAGCTTCCTCCATATCCGTCAAGATGCGAGGAACCGACACTGCTTCTTCGCTGAGATGGGGCAACATCGGCTTGTGCATCCTGTAGAAACAGCTGCTGATCGCCCTCTTTTTTCTCAAGCGCCTCCACCCTAGTCCTCAATTCTGCTAACTCGTCGACGTCCTTCTTCTTCTTTCGTGAACGGCTTCTATAAGTGTGGCGCTGTCCGGCCACGCTTCCTTCATGGTGAGACTGGGCGAGCTCGTACCCGTCCAACATGTTCGGGTTCCCAGAGCGAGTGTCAGCTCGTCATTCTCTCGATCGGGAATGTACTCTCCCTTTCCGACCTTTTCAATTGCATCAAGCATCGGTACGATATCCTCAATTTTTCCTTCCATTTTCCCTTCGCAACGATCAGCCCTGTCTTTGGGTCCAACCCTGCCCCATGAGCGAACAACCGAACTTGGACCGTTCGGGCCAGTCCCATGTCTGTGGAACGATTCCATGATCCATCAGTTTATTCTCAAACGCTATCCACTTCGGAATGGCACTCTTGTAGCCACCTGACCCCAAATGATGCGGAAGTTTCTTCTTTGCAGCATTTTCGGTATTTATCTTCGATCGGGACACAAAAGTAGACGATTTCTTATAGTCCTTAAATGCGGCCCATGATCTTTTATCTTCACTAGATTATCATCGAATATTGGATCTTCATTCTTATATTTGTCCCATAAATTTTTCTTGAAGGTCTGGAATTGTATGGCCATCTTCTTCCATGTCCATTCCTTGACTTTATTCTTCGGCCTTCCGTCATGTCTTCCGGTAGGCTGAACTTTGTCATGAGCGTGTCCCAAAGAAATTTTTTCATCGCGTCGTTGACATAACTAGCACCACTCTCCGGGTTCTTCGGCTTATGCCACTCTTGAATGCTGATCGGTACATGGTCCCTAACAATAACTCCGGATTGACTTGTAAATTTGCGGCAAAACTCCTTGGGCTCCACTGGTTCACCATTATCCTTGAATGCCGTGAGGGCTAACCTGCCCTCGCCCTTTAGCACCCGCGTCGGGCCTCGTTTTGATCTAACAGACTTGCTCGATGATCCAGAAGGCTAAAAGAAAAAATTATTCGTTAATAAGTGCAATACAAATAAATGAATGCATCTAGGGATGAACATATAGACTAATTGATACATAGATATACACCTCGCCGGAGTTTGTGATGGACACTTCATTGTCTTTTCTAACTTGTTCAGACTCAAGTCCCTCGCCAAAATCATTCAGAAAGTCTTGGTACTCGTTGTCATCTCCATCGTCGGGTTCCGGACCACGGGCACTCTCATAGATCAATTTCTGCACCGCTTCTTCCCCCTCCTCATCTCGGACGAAGGTGCCGTCCTCCATACCTCAATGTCACTGCAAAATTAAGAAAGCAATTAGAAAACAATTCAAATGAAGAAATGGGCAGCTAGTGAAGTAGTGGGCAGAGTGCGTTCAGGCTCTGCCTATTTAAATCCATGTAAGTATTGTGTTCAGAAATGTGAAGACAGAGAAAAATGTAGCCACGGGCAAAGTCTGTATTCTTCTTCTACCTCTCAACACACTCTCACGGACACACACTCTGAGAAACTCAACGCACACATTCAGACAAGGAAGAAGCTATGATCCCTATCAGTCTCTCCCTTGTGTTCCTCGCAGCTTAGAGAAGAACTTGCCCTCCCTGTGCTTAAAGCCTTCAAGTGAGTCTTCAGATGATACGCCAACATGACAATAAAGACCCCATTTTTGGTGTTGCTCTAAGCAATATAATCCTATTATCCAGCTCTACTACGGGAATCTGTACGATATCAATGACGTCACTGTCTTAAAACACCTCATCCAGCTTAGCCACGTTCCCATCCGGCAAAAGAAGCTCATGCACCATTTTCAAATATCGAGCACGTAAAACTCACGCACATAAGATTTTTTTTGGGGCATCTAGCTGACATGAAAAGGACCCCCTCTAAAATATCTAGCACGTAAAACTCGCACATAGGATTTTTTCTAATTTTGAGGATTTTTTAAAAGATTGAGCACAACCTGCGGGGACAAGGTTGAGATTCCAAAAAGCAACATTTTCAAAGAGATATGTGTGTATTTGTTTGTCCGGAAGAATGTAATTTGTTGACCTTTCACCTCGCCGTGTTGCATGAGAATGAACCAAATGAGCCGTGGCCTCTTTTTATGGCACGCATGTCGGCAGTCCCATGCTGTTCTCCGTTGGGAAATGGGGAGGGCCAGCAGGTCGGCGGCGACGGTGGGCATGGGGAGGGCCAGCAGGTCACCGGCGGCGGCGGCCAGGCATGGGAAGGGCGCGCGGCGGCCAGGCAGGGGAGGGCGCGCGGCGGCCAGGCAGGGGATCGAGGGCGCGCGGCGGCCAGGCATTTCGTCGAACGGCTTGCCCGCGTGCGTGAGGGGAGGGCGCCAGCGGCGCCTGCCGGCAGTCGACGCGCGCGCGGGCTCCTCCCGGCGAGGCACGCGGCGGCGAGGGAGGCGAGGCGAGGGAGGGCGGCGAGGGAGGGCGGCGGGAGCTCACCTCGGGTTGGCGCCGGCGCGTGAGGCGCTGCCGGCCGGAGGAGGGGACGCCGGCGTTGTGGCGCGGGAGGCGCGGGAGGGAGGCGAGGCGAGGGGGAGCGGCGGGTGACGACGGCGTGGCTGGCGACGGCGGGGGGAGTGGCGGAGAGCGTGCGCCGGCGAGGGGGAGTGGCGGCGTGGTCTGCGACGGCGAGAGCTTCTGGCGCGCGGCAAGTGTGAGTCGATTTGGGAAATTTCTCCCCGCGCGGCTAAGTGAGAAGGAGGAGACCCCTTTGGTACCGGTTGGTACCACCAACCGGTACGAAAGGCCTTTCGTACCGGTTGGTTCCCAAAGTTTTTGTTTTTGTTTGTTTTTCTTTTGCTGTTTTCTTTTCTTTTCTGTTTTCTTTTCTTTTCTTTGTTTTCTTTTGTTTCTTTTTTTTGTTTATTTTTCTTTTTTTCTTTTTTCTTCTTTTCTATTTCTTATTTTCTATTTCTTTTTCTATTTCTTATTTTCTATTTCTTTCTTGTTTCTTTTTCTTTTCTTTTTCTTTTTCCTTTATGTTCATTTTTTTATTTCTTTTTCTATTTCTTATTTACTTTTTCTTTTTCTTTTCTTTTTCTTTTCTTTTCTTTTTATTTTTCTTTTCTGTTTCTTTCTTTTTTCTTTTCTATTTCTTAATTTCTATTTCTTTTTCTATTTCTTATTTTCTATTTCTTATTTTTATATTTCTTTTTCTATTTCTTATTTACTGTTTCTTTTTCTTTTCTTTTTCTTGTTTCCTTTATGTTCATTTTCTTTTCTATTTCTTTTTTTGTTTTCTATTTCTTTTCTTTACTCCCGTCGTCCGCGCGGGAAACTTTCCCGCCACGACGTACGCCGCGCGTGGGAGAAAAAAGGCGGGAAAGAAAGGGCGGGAATGAAATTTTATTACGATTGAACTCGAATTAAAAGTACATAGCTTAACTGAAAATTAAAGATACATGGCCAAATTCTACTGTTGGAGTCATTCAGTCATACTCGTGCCTAGCCCCTTAGTAGTCGCCACTGTAGTCGTCGTAGTCGCCGTCATCATCGTCGCGGCATCGGGGTCGCTCGAACGTCGGCGGGTGAGCACGCGTGGGCTGGGGGAGGGTAGCGCAGCGGGGGCCACGGTAGGCCATGACGCCCTGGAGAGTCCGGCCGCACCACCACAGCCGACGGCCGGCCTCGTTGAAGTTCGGAGGAGGCGGGCCGCCCTCCGTGCTCGGCAAGCGCCTCTCACGCCGATTGATGAAGAAGCTTTCCCAAGTCGGGCTGTAGTCGGGATGCCACTGGGATTCCTCCGCTGCTCGGCGTGAGCTCGAAGTAGTAGTGGTTCGTGATGGCCATCTCGCGCCACACCTAGAGGGGGAGGGACGGTACGCCTCCGACGCTTAGCAACCCGGTCGGGACGCGGTAGCCGGCGGGCGGGGGGAGGCGCGCCTCCGCCTCCGGGGTTAGAGATATTGCGATGGAAGCCATGGGAGAGAATGATGAGTCTAGATGTGATATGTAAATGGTGGCCAAGCCTACATATATATAGTGAAAAATGGCGGGAAAGAGGGGGAACCGGTGGAAAGCGCGGGAAGAAAATAGGCGGGAAGACAGATCGAGGCAAACCTTTAGTACCGGTTGGTGGGTGCAACCGGTACTAAAGTTGTCGTGGGATAAGGACGCGTGGGTCCTTTAGTACCGGTTGGTGGGTGCAACCGGTACTAAACTCGGCGGGATAAGGACGCCCTGCTCGATGAGATAAAGTATGTAGCGCACGACGCCTGTCGGTGGGATAAGGACGCGTGGGTAACCTTTAGTACCGGTTGGTGTCGCAACCGGTACTAAAGCTGTCGGCAGATAAGGACGCTCGCCTATAAAAGGAGCATCGATAGACCATGGGAAGCAGCTCAACAAGCCAACATGGATGGAGAGTTTCATCACCATGGATGGGGAAAGGGTTGGGAAATCTCCCGTGGCGGAACTTGTCGAAGATGCCCTTGGTGCACACGCCCTATGGCATCTTCGGAAGTTCCGCCTCGGAAAATTTCAAGCCCGTGGAAGACTCCATCTCCTCTAACAATGTTGGGGAAAGGGTTGGGAAATCTCCGTGGCGGAACTTCTCGAATATGCCCTTGGTGCACATGCCCTATATATGGCATATTCGGAAGTTCCGCCTCGGAAAAATTTCCCTGCAAGCCCGTGACTTAACTAGTAAAACAAGCCAACCATCTCCATTGTTAATATCTTACATACAGTAACATCATTACACAAAAGTGATTTCCATATTGAGATACACAAGTTATACTCCATCTGCTCTAGTCTTCTGAGTTTTCTTCGCCCGTTTCCCTTTCTTCTTACTGCGACGCAACCATGGACAATCTTCATTGTTTAAGATGATGCTTGGGTCAATTTTTACCTTGAAGGGTGGAATATCGTCAAACTTATTATAATCTTCTGACATGTCTGTCTTGTCCTCTACTCCCACGATGTTTCTTTTTCCTGAAAGAACTATGTGCCGCTTTGGCGCATCGTATGATGTGTCCTCTTGCCTTTCTTTTCTTTTTTTCGGTTTGCTAGACATATCCTTCATAAAAAACCTGAGCCACTTCACTGGCTAGGACGAATGGTTCGGTGTCGTACCCAAGATTCTTGAAATCCATGTAGTCATTCCGTGCGGGTCTACCTACCCCGTCTTTCAGGTTGAACCATTTACACGGAACAAAGGGACCTTGAAATTAGGTCCATAGTCAAGTTCCCATATCTCCTCTATGTATCCATAATATGTGACCTTGTTCCCATTGCCATCTTCTGCATCAAAGCGGACACCATTGTTTTGGTTGGTGCTCTTTTTGTCTTGGGCGAAAGTGTAAAATGTGTTCCCATTAATCTCGTACCCTTGAAAAGTCGATATAGTAGAAGATGGTTGCTTGGCCAACAAGTACAGCTGCTCGTCATCGGTGACATTCATGAGACGTGTTTGCAACCAACCGCCGAAAGTCTTCATGTGTTCTCCATCAATCCAATCTTCACGTTGCTCCGGGTATTTAGAGCGTAAGATCTCCTTGTGTTCCTCTTTGTACGGAGCCACCAAGATGGAATTAAGTAGAACGTGTAGTGTGCTTGAGTGAAAGAATGTCCGTCCATACACGTTGCTGATTTCTTTCCTAGCGTGCCTTTTCCACGCAGTCTCCCCTCATAGCGCGATTCAGAACACCGATCGGCTTAAGGTCGGGAATAAAGTCAACACAAAACTCAATGACCTCCTCTGTTCCATAGCCCTTGGAGATGCTTCCTCTGGCCTAGCACGGTTATGAACGTACTTCTTTAAGACTCCCATGAATCTCTCAAAGGGGAACATGTTGTGTAGAAATACAGGACCGAGAACGCCAATCTCTTCGACCAGGTGAACTAGGAGATGTGTCATAATATTGAAGAAGGATGGTGGGAACACCAACTCGAAGCTGACTAGACATTGGACCACATCCTTCTGTAAATTTTGTAGAGTAAGTGGATTGATCACCTTCTGAGAAATTGCATTGAGGAACGCACATAGCTTCACAATGGGTACTCGAACATTTTCCGGGAAGCCCCCTCAATGCAACCGGAAGTAATTGTGTCATAATCACGTGGCAGTCATGAGACTTTAGGTTTTGAAACTTTTTCTCCGACATGTTTATTATTCCCTTTATATTCGACGAGAAGCCAGACGGGACCTTGATGCTACTCAGGACTTCAAAAAGATCTCTTCTCCTCTTTGGTAAGAGCATAGCTGGCAGGACCTTGATACTTCTCTGGATTCAGGTTGTTTCCTTCGTGGATACTTTGCTGGTCCTGTCGTGCTTCTGTATCTTTTGTCTTCCCATACACGCCCAAGAAGTTTAGCAGGTTCACGCAAAGATTTTTCGTCACGTGCATCACGTCGATTGCGAGTGAACCTCTAAGAATTTCCATAGGGTAGCTCCCAAAATATCGACTTCTTCTTCCACATGGGTACGTGTCCGTCAACATCATGCGGAACAGATTGTCCGCCGGGACCCTTTCCAAAGATCACTTTTAAATCCTTGACCATATCATATATAACTTCCCCATTAGGGCGGGTAGGCTTCGTTCGGTTATCTGCCTCACCTCCGAAATGCT
This sequence comes from Lolium multiflorum, assembly GCA_030979885.1. Classification (NCBI taxonomy): domain Eukaryota; kingdom Viridiplantae; phylum Streptophyta; class Magnoliopsida; order Poales; family Poaceae; genus Lolium; species Lolium multiflorum. Next base: position 158,508 of record JAUUTY010000645.1, on the reverse strand, counting down.
TTCCTCTCTTTCTGACGTGATGTTGTTTTGGAAGAAATCGACGATGCCCCGGTACACATTCTTGTTTCCCAAATAATTACTATCAGTCTCACCTAAACAGTGTGTGCATGCATTGTATCCCTTGTTTGACTGCCCTGAAATGTTACCAAGAGCAGGCCAATCATTGATGGTTACAAATAACAACGCTCGTAGGTTAAATTCCTTTTGTTCGTGCTCATCCCACAGGTACACCTTCGACACGCCACAACTCTAAAAGTTCTTCAACCAATGGCCTCAGGTACACATCAATGTCGTTGCCGGGTTGCTTCGGGATGAGCACTGGCATCATAATGAACTTCCGCTTCATGCACAACCAAGGAGGAAGGTTATAGATACATAGAGTCACGGCCAGGTGCTATGACTGGAGCTCTGCTCCCCGAAAGGATTAAAGCCATCTGTACTTAGACCAAATCTTAAGTTCCTTGCGTCATCTGAAAATGACTTGAACTCTCTGTCGATTTTTTTTTACCCGTCAGCGGGGTGTCTCAGCATCACATCTTTCTTACGGTCCTCTTTGTGCCATCGCAACAACTTGGCATGCTCTTTGTTCTGGAACAAACGTTTCAACCGTGGTATTATAGGAGCATACCACATCACCTTCGCAGAACCCTCTTCCGGGGTGGACTCACCCTCAACATCGCCAGGGTCATCTCGCCCGATCTTATACCTCAATGCACTACATACCGGGCATGCATTCAAATTCTCGTACTCCCGCGGTAGAGGATGCAGTCATTGATGCATGCATGTATCTTCTGCACCTCTAAAGAGGCAGACAACCTTCTTTGCTTCGTACGTGCTAGAGGGCAACACGTTCTCCCCGGAAGCATCTTCTTTATTATTTTCAGCAACTTTTCAAATCCCTTGTCGAAGTACCATTCTCGCCTTCCACTGCAGCAATTCCAGCGTGGTACCCAGCTTTTTCACCATTTTCGCAATTTGGGTACAACAGTTTGTTGTGATCCTCTAACATTTCTCCAACTTCAACCTCTCCTTTTCATTTCCGCAGTTCATCTTCGCATCAAGAATGGCCCGACCCAAATCGTCATCCGGGTTATCAAAATCGGCTCATCGAAAATGGGCTCTTCTTCAGCTTCGTCTTCCCCCATTCTACTACCACCGTCTTCAGTGAATAAGGGATAGTTGTCACTATCCTCTTCTTCTTCGTTGTCTTCCAATATAACCCCTCTTTCTCCGTGCTTGGTCCAACAATTATAGCTGGGCATGAAACCATTCTCCAGCAGGTGGATGTGAAGGGTCTTCGAGGTAGGGTAATCCTTCATATTCTTACAGGAACTACATGGACAATACATGAAACCATTCGACCGCCTGTTTGCCTCAGCCACGTTGAGAAAATAATGCATGCCATTAATGAACTCGGGATGGCACCGGTCACCGTACATCCATTGTCGACTCATCTGCATTTTATATGTATATCAAAAATCATTAAGTACACAACATCATGGATATATGAGTGACCAACTTAATTAATATTCAAGTTCATCACATAAAACTAATTGTTTTTTATAAAAGAAGAGGGGCTCACCGAGGTGGTACCGTGCCGGCTAGGGGACGACGCTGGCGATCGACGGCGGTAAGGACGGGGATATGATACTAATTAAAACCTACAAAACATACCATAATTTCAGCTCAAATTGCATATAAAAAAAATAAAATCACTAACTTAGGCATTTCATCGAACACCTTGCTTGCACTACAAAATAGTACGAGTTAAAACTACCAAAGAAATTAGCTAAATTAGGAACGCCGGAAGGAAGGATGATATTGCTAACCCTTAGATAGATGGGTGCCGTTAATCTTGTTAAAATGGTGGAGAAAAATGAAGATTATTGGAGTGTGAGAGGTGGAGCAAAATTTAGAGTGTGAGGGAGAAGAGAAAAATGAGAGCCTGCAGGGGCTCGGGAAGGGATCGGGCGATTTGATATAGCCGGGTACCCTTTGGTACGGTTCGTGTTACGAACCGGTACCAAAGGTCCAGCCCGGCCCCACCACGCGTCGAATTTTGGGCGAAGACGTTTCGTACCGGTTCCTAACACGAACCGGTACGAAAGCTCCTCACGAACCGGTACCAAATGTCCTCGCCCGCCAGAGCCCTTGAACCGGTACAGATGACCCCATTGGTACCGGTTCGTAAGGGAACCGGTACCAATGGCTTAGATGGATGAGAGGTTTTCTACTAGTGATTTAGGATTTATATAAATTCAAGTGAAATTTAAATATAACTAAACGAAATCTTGATAAATCTAGATCTAGTGGAGTCGGTCGAAGACGCTCCGCTTGCCGATGTCCATGCCGTCGTCATCGCTATCGTCGTTGAAAGCTTTGAGGCCAGGAGTTGCCGCCATCTAGGTCGATGATCTTGCCGCTGCCCCGCGCCGACAACCACTTGGCGTATTTATGCGTTACCGACAGAACGATCTCGGCGGACTCGCATTGGGCGGTGTTGAGGCCCGTCTCCTTCTTTGGGTCAGCGGTGTCGCGCAACGTCAATGGCACCCGGACTTCAACCTCCCACGCAAACACCCCCTCCTTAATCTTCTTCGACGACGCCGGTGGATTCGGCTAGAATGCAATGCTTCTCCGGCTTCGAGGTGTGAAACACAATGTTGTTGTGTCACATAGGAGTCAACGTCTATGGCTTGGGTGTGTGTAACCCTATGCCGTCGACGTGACGGCGTGAGGATGACAATCCTCGCCGATGGCGGCAAAGGTGGTTTCGGTCTGTTTAAATTTTTTTTTTTTGCCCGTCGCCAATAGACTGGCAGACCTATTGGAGATGCTCGTGCGATGGGCGACCGGCCGGTTGGTCGATGGGAAGGTCCGATGCAGGGTTTGCACTTTGCACTTTGCAAGGCAGGAGCCATCTGTCGTACTACGATACGTTCTTGTCTGCCTCCACGCAAACGTGGTCGGCAGCCAGCTGCGCAGGGTGCCCCGGTAGGCCGGTACATACATCGGCCCGAGAGAGTATCGGCCGGTGGCCGCCGACCACCGATGTTTAGTATATACTAGTAAAGTTGCACGTGCAATGCACGTTAAATTAGAATTTGTTTCAAACTCAAAATCAAAGTGAACTTACAATTTCAAAGAAAAAAAGTCTATCATGATGTCAGTAAGTTTGCACATGTAAGTCATGTGTTGATTATCTAATTAAATGTCCAACTAAATAATAAATTTAATTTCTAAATCACAAATATGCCTCTAGAAGATTATCCACATTTCTGTTGGTACAATCAAAACCCACTCAAATCCACCTTCCAATAAGGCAACTAACGCTGAAACTAAAAAAGATTCTCATGTCATATGCAGAAGAAACTAACCTCATCATCATATATCATATATTCTAGAAAAATAAAATGACTTTGTCATTTAACCTAGTAAAACCACCAGCCACAAGATAAAGTAGATATACACTGGCCGGGCAACATGCCACTGGCCCGGAGAGTACAACGGTGGCTGGGGAGATCAAAGCGCATACATATAATAATTCCTGGATCACCAATATCAATGAACGACTACAAAAAAAATATCATTTATTACACACAAATATTATACACTCCGATCAGATAGTTTGCATGCCTTCCTGAATTAGATAGACACCATCACTAAGCTGCAATACACAGTTCAATTGATTCCACACCCTAGCTGCTAACCAAAGCTTCATGAAGCATTGACCGTAAAAGTACATATATGCGAGAAGAAATCATGTAAGCAGTAGACCCGAAATTACCATACTTTAATAATTAGAAGATACGATTGGCGATAATTCAATTGTTTCATATCACCTTTAAGTCAGCGGTCGGGACTCAGGACTCAGCAACGGTGCCTCAACCTGAATGGCAATATTGGTGGTGTTACATCTCTAAGAAGGCGACCTCGTAATTAATTTCCGAGTATAACTTCCTGAGCACACACAACACTCTGAGACGACGGGTTTGCCTGCAGTAGTACTTATTCTGTTCTTTTTGCATTGTTGGACGTTCTACCTGTACATCTGCTTGTACAGTTAATTATAATACAAAACCAATTGCTCTCTGATCCGATTATATTTCAAAAAGGTGTAGCTTTGTTCTGCAAATTGTATTTCAAAAACATAATAACATCTAGAGTTTTTAGCCTATTAAAATACCAACAGGAAGATCGATTTGTTACTATTAGTACAATGGTCATAGGCCAAGCACCAAGTACACAAACCAGGATTTCAAGGACAGTAGTTATACCTTATGAGAAGAGAAAATGCCCTTCATACATGTTACTTATGTGGTGTGAGTGAACCTTGTATTCCGCAAAAGGGGGGCAACTTGCTTGAATAGTAATGTATTCACAACATACAGATTTCAACATGAATTTCCTCCTGATTTGGAAAAGAAATAAGCATAAACTGAAGATGGTAACAATACCAAAATTGAGTGTAAATTATAGTGAAGCGCATGAATTAGTTTAAATCAGTAACAAGATCACACTACAACTGCGAATCCAAGTGGCACACCGGATAAATCAATTTTTTTGCACACGTCATCCAAGTCACCAATCTTCCTTGTTACAGGAATCAAACTGCCAGAGGGTCCATAGCAGACAACCGTCCCCCGGCAAAATCAGTGCAGACCCTCGATCTCAGCACCAGATAACACCGGATAACAGAGTAAAGTAGACCCTTAGGGCACACGCTAGCAGCTTTCTAACAAATAGGTAAAGTGTATATTTTTCTTAATAGGTACATTATCAGTGAACAACGATGGAGACATCAAATATGTACACCATTGTCCATACCCATTTACAGCGATGGATATTGCAGCTTTCTAAAAAAAACATTGATTAAATATCTCATGGGTGAAGAACGCCATTCTTATCATTCCACAAAAATGTTTTGTTCCTAGCAAGCTGAAGCAGCATACTTACATCTATAGCTATGGAAATAACTGAGCAAAAATTATACAATTGTACATACACAGTTTGTGTAAACATAAGGAGCAGTCAGATTTGGTTCAGGCATACCTTCACTAATATGTAAGCCTCCGTATCAGTGATAGGAAATCATTCAAATTTTCTCCATGAACTGAAGTTTCAACATTCATTCAATGGCCTTGAGAAGTGGGACACATATGCAAGTATATCATCTATGCTCCCATCATATAAACATGACAAGAAAAGAGCCATGCTCACCAGATTAACCTAAGGTTTTGCTAACATGTGTCATGACATATGTAATAAGCGTACCTAAAATTACATCATAAGAGGAGGAGTTTGATATTGATGTCCTCACTCTCCAGTGTCCACCATTTTGCTTCCCCTGAATTACTGACTGACCAGAGAACACCTAGCTAGGCATTACATCGACCACAGTGTCTGTATTACCATAAAACACAACACCTCCAATCACATAATTCTGACATGCACATAGTAAAAAATAGCCTCGTTTCCAAAATAGCTATCAGAAAAGACTCCATGATCAGTAAAGAGAAGGTTGGATTAGAAAGTCCGACAACGGTATAAGAGAAAACTCCATTGCATAAACAAAATCCTACAAAAGTCAATGAGCTACATACACACACATATGTTTCTGATATGGATTCTTCATCTATATTCCATGATGGAATAACACGGCAGAAAATAAAAGACTGGATAACAGGGACAAAAAGGAAAATTAAAAGGAGAAACACGGTAGCCATAACAGCTGAAACAACCTAAAAATAAGTCTGGGGTGAGCAGTTGCAATTGCAAAAAGCACACTCAAAAGCGGATGAGCCCTGTTTTTGCCTCCTCCAGTCCTCGCTCCATCAGACCTAGGACACCTACTAATATGACAAAATTATAAATTCCTCTTTAAGTTGATATTATTGCACATATTCCTCTGAATTAGTTTTTGAAGCAAAGGGGCCACAATTTTGTGCTATATATGTGTGTCGCTGAAAGATTGTGTGATGTATGACGTTGAAGTACAAGTTCCTCTGAGTAGCTCTAGGTTCTGATTAGGCGTATGCGAGGTCAGCAGGTAGTTTGGTTAACTTTGTGCTTTGTTTAATGCATCTATTTGTTTTCCTCTACGTGATTAGATATGCCTTATTAGTTTGTGTGTTGTAGGTGTGCCTCTGACCGTGGATATACAACCCAACAATAGAATTGTGTTCAGCTCGTAGTGGTGAAGGAAGATCTCATGTTGAGCTTCCCTCTGATGTAGATGGTGTTACTTTTCCTTTATACTACGTAAGCTTTGCTGGAGCTATCCTCTGTCATTCCCTGAGGACTGTAAAAACCTTTTCCTCAAACAAAAAGAAAGATCTCTCTCAGGTTTCTACATCCCATCTTTCATGGTGACCATTGAGGCGGTGCTACCTTATGAGTGTATCAGATAGCTCATTACAAAGCTAGGCATAGCAAAGATTTTGTTTTTGAACTTGCGGATTGAACTTACAATGTACAAAGCTTGATGATTACATCTAATGACCATTGATACCGCAAGAGAAAAATTTACATCAAAACTGAATCCAGTGGCAGGAAAGTTCAGTGAGATATACCTCTAGATGCCTATGGATGCTGTTAAAGGTTGCCTAATGTCCAAGAAGAAGTAATTTTCAGGTTAAGTGGATTTCTTATCTTCACAATAAGTGCATTTCTTTATTTTCTCCTGTTTTGGTCTTACAAATAAAATTTCCAGGTAGATTTAATGATGTGAGTGATTGATGAAAACATCAGTCCAACATAAATTAAATGTTTTATTTTTTTCTTTATCCAGATGCTCTATACATCTCTGCATCCACTATACTTTTAACCTTTGTTTCACAACTTCATCACACAAAACTGCAGCTCAATTATAGCTTTAGATAAAGGAAAGGAATACAATGATTTGGGAGAAACATATAAGCAAAGAGCCTCAAATAATGGTTGATGATAGATTATTCCTGCGGTATCAATGGTCATCTATTGGTAGTCTTCAGGTATAAGTCACTGAATGAGAACAGGTCTATTTCCAGTAAAAATCAGAAAGGAATGGGGCAAAGATGTTTCGTTCAACTTTAGTCTATTTTCAATCAGCCAGAACCCAGAAGCTAATGTGTTTCTGCACATGTTGTGTCAAATTATTCACATGAGTACATACTGAAAATTATGGTGCCAATAGTTGCAACTGCTACCGGTCATTGTTCCATCACTCTTTGTTTGTTCTATTTCCTATTTTTCATGTTATATCATGGCCATGTTAAAAGGCTATAATATTTTTTAGTCCAATAAATGTTCGATTTCGATTTCATGTTTTCTACGGTGTGGTATCTTTATAACAGAACACACATGGAAATCTAACACAACCATGTAGAACTGAGGAAATAAGAAATAACAAGAAGCTAGACAAAAACCAACCGGTATCCTCGTTTCAGCTAAGCGCAAATCTTATAACTTAGAGACTCTCTAGGAGTTAAAAGTGTTAGCCACTGTTAGATCTAATAATCAACAAATGAGATAACTCTTTTCACGATAATCTCCATACCAACTCTGGACTCCTAACCAATCATTCACAGTCCTTCAATCCGCCCTACGCCGCCACAGTCCACCCGACCTACAGCTTTTTCCACCTCTCCGCCCAATTAAGCCACCACTGAAACCTCTGGCGAATCTGTGCCTCACGGCCGGACTCTCCTGCACGGTGCCAAATTGGGTTTCTTCCTGATCCTCAAGAGATCGCTCTTCCCCTGTCCATGATGTCCTGGACTTCTTTGCTCCATCTGTATGTTACAGATTGATCTAGAAAACAAGACCTCGATCAAATGCAGGCTCTCACCTATTGTGTTCCTGTGCAATCTAAATTTCTCGGTTTTCAGTCTTTCACCATCTGCTATCTATCTTATCTTTTTGGTCCCATCAAATAATAATAATAATTTGTGCAGGCACTCAGAAGATGATCTAATGTGCCGATGGCAGTTTGAGACACTTTCTGTCGTATGCTATATTCCGTGTACAGCAACACAGCTGCAACAAATTGTTGGATAAATCAATGCAGCTTACACGTAGTAATGGATATTGTGATTCAGGTACCTTGAAATTTGATTTGTATCAATGTGCAGGGATGTGAGCCCACCGTCTTGGGGAGTAGTACGCCGTCGAGCTGTGTGCGGGCACCGGACGGCGGGCGCAGGGCGGTGGCGATGGGCGGCGGAGCCGGCTGGGCTGGTGACGGGCGACGTTGGGAGATCTGGTGCGGCGGTGAAGCACATCGGGTAGGGCAGGCGGCCAGGGCAGTGCGGCCGCGCGGTCAGGGAGAGGGCGGCCATGACAGTTGGACGGCGGGAGAGTGTGGCGGCGTCCGCGGGGCAGTAGGGTGTCGGTTTGGACTTCTGAGATCGTGGATTAGGAAGAGATCTGGTCGGCAGACAATCCATCATTGAGAGAACGTCGGACGTTCGATCTAAGCTATGAATGGTGCAGATTGTTTGGATGGGACTCTCTGGGTCTTTTATTAGTAGTGGTGATGTTGTCGGCTGTCGTTACGTACGTATGCGTCACCATCAGCTTGCTTAGTCTAAGGCGGACACGCTTAGCAGAAAGATTGTCGTATTACCTGAACCTCACAAACTTGAAATCCTCTCTCCAGCAAATATACAACATAAAGAATGTACGGTACAGCATCATGAGATCGGATGATACCGAAGAAAAACTGTTTATACATCGAACCAGCTTGAGCTTTTTTTCCATTACTTTGGTACTGTAGCTGAAATAACGAAAAAGTCTACATAATCCTTATAACTTTCAGTTTTCGGATACACCACCCGACAACTTTAAAGTGGCATACTTAACTCCCTCGAGACTCGAGTATCTAAAATTGAGCAATTGACCCCTATACCCTCATAAAATTGTTATGCCTCTGAAAGGACACCTTTGCAATTATAAGGTCAACTAGGCGTTCCTCTCTCCCTTCCCATCTTCCTCCCCACGAGCCGTCGTGCAAGCTTGCTCGCACCGCTGATAAAGTTTTCCCTGCCCCCCGACTATGCATGTTGTCGACTCCACCTCATCTTCCTCAACCTCCCCTCCAAGTGAATCAAGTTGATATGCCCATTTGGAAATATAAATGGGGGGACAGATATTCTTCCAGAAAATACTATAAGTTTATTCATAGGTTAATTGATCCACCAGCTCCTTTTCCTTGGATTTGGAAGTCTAAATTATGGCCAAAGTTAAAAGTGTTTGCTTGGCTTCTTCTTTCGGATAGATTAAATACTCGGAATATGCTGAAGAGAAGACATTTCAACATTGGAAATAATTTTTCGTGTGCTCTATGTAATTCTGGAGAGGAAGAAACGTTGGAACATCTTTTCTTTCACTGTCCCTTTAGTACATACTGCTGGACGAGTTTGAACATTTCATGGAGTGTTGATCGGGACAGATTTGACATAATACGTCAAGCAAAAGAAAACTTCCATGGAAGCCTTTTCTTTGAAATTTTTATTATAGGCGCTTGGGGAATCTGGAAAGAAAGAAATAACCTCATTTTCAAAGGAATTGCAATCTCAAGAGAATCCTGGAAGGCAAGGGTAATTGTAGATTTACAACTTCTTAGGTTCAGGGTAAACCAAAACCTGGAAAACACTATTTCTCTTTTTACAGATAGACTAAGATATACTCTATACTTGGTTGTAAAAGTGGGTGTATGCACCCGAGATGATGTAAATATTCTGGATTTTAATAGATTACCACAGTAGGAGCCTCTCCTACTGGTGTTGTTGTTTCAAAAAAAAAAAAAACGAATCAGTCCCATCTTCCACCCTTCCGATGGGCCGTCGCCAAAGTTGGTTATATCAACCTTGTGCCTCTCTGATGCCGCCGAGATTTGTATCATGATCACCTCTCGTGCCCCTCCTACCGCTTGCTCATTTCCCTCCCGATGTTGTCGCCAAACACCATCGGCGGCCGCCACGAGAATGTCCATCGACGTCAAATCGGTTAATATTTGGTTTGGGCGCCGCCACCAGTATTTTCTTATAGACTCTGCACGTCGGACGCACTACCCAACCGAGCCCTCCGAGCCTGTTCTGTCGTTGTCGTTGTCTGGCTGGCGAGACGACCACCACCTTGGTGAACTTCTTCCTCGGCTCGTTGACCTCGCGGGCGACCAGAGGACCCGGCGGATGCGAAACTCGATGAGCGGGACATCACATCGTCATCGGAGCTCATGTCGCATGAGTTCCCCGTTGCTAACGCCCCATGCATACACAAGAGTGGGTTTGCAACGACATGTTAGGGAACGGGAGGGGAAACATGTCGGTTTCGTATTTTTCCTTTAGCAAAACAAATGATAAGATGGCCACGTGTGCAAACCCACTCTTCAAATGCGCTAATTTTGAAGTTCGAGGACATTGCGTCCGAAAACTGAAAGTTACAGAGGGTATATATACATTTTCCCTGAAATTACAAGGCCTGGAAAGCAAGAGGAGGTAAAACAAAGAGTTTGATGATTCACCTTGGAGAGACTCGCTTCCTGCTTATGTTTTGATACCACCACACGTTGTAATAAGTATGACAGTTTAAAGTTGAGAGGGTACTGCGTTTGAAAACTGAAAGTTATGAAAGTAATTAGAGCTTATCCCAAAAGTTAGAGGGCTTGGAAAATAAGAGTACGGAAAACAGAGAGCTTAATGATCCACGCGTTGTTTTTTCTTAAAATTGTTTTATGAGAATCTCCGATTGAACTCCGGCAATGGAAACAACCAGGGCGACGAGCGCAGAAGCCCATTTTACACAGTAGGACCGAATAGGTCCCAAGCCCAACCGGCCTAATAGCTAGGCAGATCGTCAATACGGCTAGCCGGCCGGGCCTGGACGGCCCAGACCCACTACAAGGACCATATAAAAGAACCAGGACCGCCGCCCGGCGAAAACCCTAGCGCACGAGGTGGTGTAGGCGGCAGCAGGAGAGCGGCAGCTCGCGCGCGCACCCCATTCCCCGCCGCAGCCGGAGCCCGCCGCTTCCAGTCCAAGGTGAGAGCTCCTGTTCCCGATCCCTTCTCCTAATTCTGTAGTCGTTGCTGTGACTTGCTTCAGTTGTGATGTGTGTTGCTTGCCAGTTTAGATCCGTATGCAGTTTAGAAGACAAATTCTACATGTAGTTGTGGATGAGAATTTTGTTTCCATGTGCCCTGCTCTGTGCGTTGTTCTTAGGAGTTGTTGTTGTTGTTCACAACATCGGATGTTGTACTGTATTCAGTACTAGTCTGTTAATCTATTTGAGGCCTTGTGGTGAGGCTGCACATTTGAAGCGGTGTTATTTGAGGGCAATGCTTGGTATTGATTGATGCGGACTTGTATAGCGATATTAGAGGCTTCGCTTGAAGAACCACTTGAAATGCTGTAGTTGTTGGCGCGATTTATTCCAGTTATCATATGTGTTGCTTGCCAAGTTCCTTGGCGTTGTTGTTGTGATTTTCTTATGTTTCGATGTACCCTGCTATGCACATTGTACCTAGTAGTTGTTCCTGTTATTGTTCAGCATTTCTGATGATGCAATTTAGTTCAGCTTAGTTTGGTAATACATTCGCAATTCCTTACACAACCCACGGCAAGGCTTTGTCTTTGAAGCAGTGTGTTATTGGAGGGCAATGCATCTCGATATTGATTGGTATTGTGGATGCTGATAGCTATACATGTTGTTTCTAGGTGAAGCTCTGAAGGTTTGTCAGGGCGGAGAAGATGGTTCTCAAGTACGTTACTTTCTTTTTATAAGCTTTGCCTCTTTTTAAAATCTGATGTTCTGCAGTATTCGGATATATGTAACATTGCCTCTGACAATCTTACTTATTATTTTGTCTGTCCTGTTTCTACAGGACAGAGCTCTGCCGTTTCAGCGGTACCAAGATATACCCGGGAAAGGGTATCAGATTCATCCGTTCAGACTCTCAAGTAATCTTTTTTGGGTCCCCTGTAATAATTGTGCTTTGTATTTAAATGAGTGGGAACACACTAAAATTGTTTGGCTTGTTCTTTGCGGCTCCCAAAATCAGGTCTTCCTTTTCTTCAACTCCAAGTGCAAGCGCTACCACCACAACCGTCTCAAGCCTGCTAAGCTTACATGGACTGCTATGTTCAGGAAGCAGCACAAGAAGGTACATGCACTTATGCCTGTTCTCTTTAATGATATGTACTACTTAGCTTATCTCTCTCATAATCTTGATGTCCTGCTAGTGTGCTCTACCTAATATTTGGCTGTGTAAGAGATGCTGTCAACTGGTACTTAACCATTTTCCCTGATAAATGGTATCACTTGTCAATTGTTAGTAGTAGTCCTGCAAAGTGGTCTGTTCAATTAATACTGGGGACTTGAATGATCTGTCGACAGCATGACGGATATAGTACTTGAATAATGCAAAACCATTTTACATTATTAACAATTTTTCTACCCTGTTTTATTACGTTTTCTTACCATTGATTTTTGTACTTGTTTTGATGTTTATTATGAGCACACCTCAACCTGTGTGTAATGCATCTAAAGCTTGTGCTTATCAGTTATTTTCTGGGTGTGGCTGCAGGATATCCATGCCGAGGCTGCCAAGAAGAGGCGCCGCACCACCAAGAAGCCGTACTCCAGGTCTATCGTCGGTGCTTCCCTTGATGTCATCCAGAAGAAGAGAGCTGAAAAGCCTGAGGTCCGTGATGCTGCCAGGGAAGCTGCTCTTCGGTAATTCTTCCTCCACTGATTTCAACCTTTGCTTCTTTGTTTTGTTAAGACCTATCATACAAAGTCCAGTTTGTCCTGCCATCCTACTCTGTTGCATTTGTATAGTAAATAATTTTATATTTGTTCTAGTCAAGTTTTTTTTGAGTCGCAACTCAAAAGTGAGTTGCTGTATATTCGCAAGTTGCTGTGATTTTGATTAAAGCGACTCGTTGACTGTTACGGCAACTATAAAGCGACTCAAAAAACCATGGATGTAATCCTGTTGCTGAACTGTGTGCCTATGTGGTGGTTTTAGCATTGTAACCTTCTAATGAGCCAACTATTATTTGTTTCTTGCAGTACATTTATGGTGTAACTGATCGTAGTTATGCCTTGGAGATGATGGCTTATATTTGTTCTGAGAAGCCATTTTGTAGAGCATGAGTCTGTCCATTGAGAAACATGCACATAACGTGTTCTATTTTTTTTGTTCCCATTTATCCAGTTTACCATATCATAGGGCAGTCTTTTTATCTCGTTTTTCTTTCTGATTATCTATGAGGCACTTACAAAGTTACAATGGTAACCGCTTTCTAACAGTGAGATCAAGGAGCGCATCAAGAAGACCAAGGACGAGAAGAGAGCAAAGAAGGTGGAGGTGACGAAATCGCAGAAGACTGCTGGTAGAGGCAATGCCCCCAAGCCTGGAAAGGCCCCCAAGCTCGGTGGCGGTGGCGGCAAGCGCTAAGCAGGCCAACGCTGCTTTTCAACCGCTGATCAACCTGAGTTCTAAACTAGTTACATGATGCTTTAGCGCCTATCTTTAGAATGTATTTTTTGTGGCTCAAACCTGTTGTTGGTATGCCGTGTATGGGTGCACAGACTTATGGTTCATCAATGTGAAGATTGTTCTCTGTTTATCTGGTTGCTGTTTTTTGCACCCACCTTGTTGATGTTTGTTTGTGCATTTTCTTTGCTATTTTGCACGTAATCAACAGTAGCCCGTCTCCCCGAGACTAGCTCTTGTAGGTATTAGGTGTTAACAATTTGCAAACTATGGTTGGAAATTAAAGAAACAAGTATAAAAAAAGATCAAACTCTTATCAAAGTATTCAGCAATTTTAGGAAAATATAGGTGACTCTAGACCCTCTTTCAAAATGTAGTCCCCTCCCCCCAAGCCAAATTTTCTTGAACGGGCGTTTCCCTGTATCGATTGTCTGATAATTAGGTTATTTCTTATTGAGTTAATAACACCACACATACATAAACATGTGTGATGTGCAAATTCATAAACAAACTTGTAAACCGTGTTAATTGGTAGATTTTAGTTTTTCTAATGTCGCATGTGACCCATTTAGATTTTCAATATTATTATTAGACAAAATTTATGTTCTAAATATTGTTTAAATTATCATTAAAATTAATAGTTAAATCATCAAAATAGATGTGACCAGTTGAGACATGGGAACAAAAACTTAGTTCCTTTCTTAATCCTTATTACGTGGGGTGGGATGCGTGTAAAAAACAAATTTTATGTATCTATGTCAATAAAAAATCCAAGTCTTAAATGAAAGGATTTGGTTGGAATCTTAAAGTGTGCTGAAAAGAACTACATATGGGTTTTTCTACGACACTTTAGAATTTATCTATTATTATTAGAGTGAAACTAAAGAAAAATATTAAAGAATAAGGTTGACAAAATGATTAATGCAAAACGATCAATTAGTAGTATCCCTATAGGCTATAGTCCACTCCCCCCTTACTACTTGTGAAAGAGAATGTAAAGACTAAATTATTTTAGTCAAATTTTCCTATAAGTGTGTATCTCAATTATTTGCTAAATATATCGTCGCCCTATTTTTATGTAATTTTCTGAATAGATTCATTCGTACTTATGCTAGAATTGTTATCTCCCAAACTTTCATTTGTCATTCGTCCTACGTTGAGGTGGGGAAGCATCTGCCCGACAAGCTGTAATGATAATAAGGTGAAGTTACAATTTGCAGTACAGACTGCTATAAGAAAAATAGCAATTACAACAAAGTTCTCACTGTTTGCACTAAGGACCCTAGATGTAAAACAGGAACGTAATCGGACACAGCTCCTGTGGGGGCTCGGACTACCTATCCGAAACACCCATTATGCATACACATTTACGATCCCATGATCAGTGTGTCGTGAAAGCATAACCGAACTGATATCAAATACATCATCCATTACAGTACCGTATAAAAAGATTACAACAGATCACATGACCAATACTTACATAAGAGCCGCAATGGCAGGAGATCAACAATCACATAGCGGAAATACTTCAGACGAAAGCGTTCGCATGGCCGAAGCCATGCCATAACCCTACATGCAACTGACTGGGAAGACGTTCCTAACTTGCATAGACGTCGTCAACACTCCTTCACTTGTCGAACTCCACCAAGTCTGGCCAAGTAAATAGCCAGGGACAAAGCCATGAGTACATTATGAATTGTACTCGCAAACCACCTTAGAGAGAAGTAAAGGATATACAAGGAGGGAGATAATGGTTCTCTCGAGAGTATGACATCTCTATATCTTTATTGAAAACCTTTTTGAAAACAAGTTTTATTTTGAAGACTAATAGGTAAGGGCGACCCATTTTCCTTTCTGGCCATCTCAGTATGACCAAAACAACTTTTCCAACTTTCCACCATACCTCCCAGGTACATTTTCACCAGTCCCACTGGTATTCCTTTCCCAAAACATTTTTAAGAAAACACTTTTATAAACCAAAATCTTCCTTTAATGCCAAGCAGCTTCCATTCCCACGTCCATAACCGCG
The DNA here is from genome assembly GCA_030979885.1 of Lolium multiflorum. Lineage (NCBI taxonomy): Eukaryota > Viridiplantae > Streptophyta > Magnoliopsida > Poales > Poaceae > Lolium > Lolium multiflorum. Next base: position 142,998 of record JAUUTY010000645.1, on the reverse strand, counting down.
GACACGGCTATTCGAATAGTTTTACACTCTGCAGAGGTTGTACACTTTTCCCACAAAATCTGAATACTCATCGTGTGGGCATCATCCTTGCATAACAACATATGCCACGACAAGTATCCAATCGTAGTTTTTCGCCTGTTCGTCTTAGCCTAAGACATGCCGCCTAGAGTTGTACCTCCCAACACCAGAGTCCGAGGGCTGTCCAGGAGTAGCAAAGTCCCCAACTCACTCGACCCTCCGGAATGCCGCGACCAATTGCGGGGCATATTTTAATGGGAACTCATAGGTTGTACCCTTGCCATCTGTACGAGACGGAAAGGCGTCCTCAGTTCGTTGGGAAGGCCACGGTTGATAGGTGTCCACGCTCGGACTACCCCTTACACTTGCAGGACCCAAACTAAGGTGAGATGAACTACTACGCTACGCCCCGTCCCACTTAAGGGTAATATGGTTGTACTGGCTAGGTCTGGTTAGGTACTCAGTCACCAAAGTTTTTCGAAAACAATTTTCTCCACTTTCCTCCAGCAACTTTCTTCCCAAAAACCTTATCGTTTTCATAAACTCGCACTTGGGCGGGGCTACCCCATTCCAACGTTTCCGAAACTCATATTTTCTTGAAATTTTTTTCACAAACTTTTTTAAAGAGGGCTCCCAACCTATAGTCCAACTTTTCTTGAAAAGCGGCGGCAAGAATGATAAGGTGTTAAGCACCATGTCACTAACAAGTATTTGTTTAGTAGGTGTCAATGAGGGCTGCACCCGTAAGGGTGGAATAATAAAACTCCGAGTGGCATGACCACTCACATAAATAAATAAACCATGCAATTTATAAAACTGGTAATAATGCAAAAGTAAGATAATTAGGTCAAGGTATGCATCAAGAGGTGGCTTGCCTTGGTTGGCTATTTGTCCCTGGACTTCTTCTTCACGAACCTCTGCTCTTCCTTCCTCTTCGAGATCCTCACCGAGATCCTCTCATTTTTCTCCGATAGTGATCGCATTCTAACGTCGCAAAATAAAAGGCGAACGATCAACACATAACAATAGCATCAAACACACATACACACACAACTAGTAGCAAACCACTCAATCAGAGGCACGAATCACATCAAACAAACAACAACTCGGGCAAGATGGTTTATAAAAGAACTATTTCTATCGTTACTAGAAAATGGCCTTAATAGAACATCTATTTGCTAAAAAGACTCTGCCTCTCAACAAGGCATAAACTACTCAAGCACTGGCGGCTAACGACTTTTGGAAACCACCAGAAGTGGTATGGTGCCACAGTTCAGTATAAAACATTTTAAACAAAAACACCCAAATTTCCTAGTGGTAAAATAAGCTTAGAATCCCAATTACTTAGTAGAAAACTCCCAGTACCAAACCAGTGGGCAACACTTATACCTACTGGTAGGTATGTTGTGGGAGAGTTCAACCAAGTTGGTTTCATGCCAAAAACATTGATAAAATATATTTAAACAATTTTATAAAGACAAAAAAACCTAGGACTAGTTTATTTAGCTCACAGAACACTACACCACTTCAACAAACAAAACTTATACCTCTGGATAGATATTAAAACAAGGATCCACACAAAATTGGATTCACCAATTTTGAAGCTATAAAATAATTTCTAGAATTTTTATACTGAAAAGGGCTCTATTTTGGTTTCAAAAATCTTAGAAATAATCTATAGTTCACAAAAATAATTCCTCTGGCACAAAGATAGTATAATGTGATATCAATCACTGGGACTTGGTTTGGTTGCAAAACCACTTTTATTTTTCAAAATAAAAATCACACGAATCTCTACTGGCCAGATCTACCTTTCTAAGAAACACAAATTTTAGGAAGCTCCTGCATGCACCACCTATGCCAAAATGAAGCTACTGACATGTACTTTCTAGCAAAATTTACCTCACTGCAGAAATATTAACAGAACTCTCACAATTAAATAAACATTACAAAATCAACATTTTAGTAACAGAAATACTAGTAAATATATAAAAGAGTAAATGTCATGCATGCAACCCCAGGTGGTTTGGAATTTGTTTATCAACACATAGAAATTTTAATCATTCCTAAAAGATGTGTGAGGAATTTTTAGGGATTTAAACCTAAGACAGATCTCACATGGTAATATACTCTTGCCCTGTTGGCAAGCATCACAAATTACATTATTATGCAAATTTGACCGAAGGAAGCTGGCGATGATGCAAAATGTGCTGAACTATTGGTGTAGCTGGATGCCCTAGGCGACAGTGCCACTTGTCATGTGACACATTTATTCCAATAAAGACATGTTTGAAGGGAGACTCATCAAGTCGATATAGGCCGCCATGACACCGACCACTAAGAAGTACTGCCTTTGTGTGCAAATCCTTAACAACGAAAAAATTGAGGTGAAATTCAAATAAACACTTTATTGTCTATGGTAAACCTACGAACAAAAAGAAGGCTACGAGTAACTGAGGGAACATGTAAGACACCACTAAGATGCAAATTTTTGGAAGGACTAGAAAGAGAGGAATGGTCAATATGATGAATTTGCATACCATTCACATTCACTCAATGAACTTGATCACCACCACGGTAGTTCTCCTTCACGGTGAGCTTGTCCAACTCATTGGTGAGGTGGTCGGTGGCGCCGGTGTCCATGTACTATCCAGCATCGATCGGATGAGAGTTGGTGTGGCCGTGTGTAGTTGTTGCAGCGACTTAACGATCCACGTAGCGCCCGTCGTTGTCGACTCTGAGGTACTCTTGCTTGAAGCGTTTGAAGCAACACGATGCAATGTGTCCCACCTTGTCACATATTTGGCACACCGGACGGTTTCCACAGCCAATGCCAGAGCGAGCACCGCGATCTCCTCCATCTCCGCGGTCACCGCCATAGCCACGGTCACCGCTATAGCCACGGTCTCCGCCAGGATCGCCGCGATCTTGTTGACGAGGGCCTTGGCTTGAGTTGTTGTACTTGTCGGCCGGTTTGGTAAAGTAGACCGGCCTCGGCTGCTGGTTCCTCTGGTCCGTGATACGTCTCCGACGTATCGATAATTTCTTATGTTCCATGCCACTTTATTGATGATACCTACATGTTTTATGCACATTATATTGTTGGCGTCAGAAACCCACCGGCGGGCAGCGACTGGCCAACACGGTAGAGCCGGGAATGACTAGGGCTGCGGCTGGCCCCAGTCCCTCAGAGCGACGGCCCGCAAAGCCTCTGGTCGCGCGCGATGCTGGGTCGCAAGGGCGTGCCACCTGACCTATACCTGGTCGGAAGGTGTGGATGATGCCTCGCTTAGTTTCTGGCACACACGTACACGTTAAATACGAGCCTCGATCGGCTCTCGGGTTGTCTGTGAATCGGCTCGGGGAGCGATTCACCCATGATTCGTCCAAGGTGGCCGAATATATGGTGGTCCTGCTTGATCAATATAAAGCGTATGAGATCCACGACGATCTAGGGTTCTCACCGCATAATCGGATCATCCTACTCACGATTGGGCCTCGCGCTCACGCACGGTAAACGTAAGCCAGCCCTAGACAAGGCCTAAAAACCAACACTAGGTTGATCCTCGGAACGTCCTGTCTAGGGGCAGCAAACTACACCCATGCTGGATCCTCCAACCCTTTGTAAGGCCTAACTATTGCAGATATTAAACTAATCCTTGATGAATCAAGGATCGACCATAACGGATCAGATCTACTAAACAAAGATCAAGCGGGGTCCCCTGCACCCATGATGAGGCACAAGGACGGCTAGACGCGCAAGGGTTGCACTACGCGAGCATATGATGCTAAGAACGATGCTAACCCTAACGCGTCTATGATAACTACGTTGCTCGCCATCAAAAACGCTTCAGTACGAGCAACGCATGAACAACTAGGCAGGCTTGTGCTGCCTAGATCGCGAGATGCGATCTAGGCAGCATGATGCTTACCGGAGGAACCCTCGAGACGAAGGAGTTGGCGATGCGCCGAGATTGGTTTGTGTTGAACGTTGGTTGTTGTTTATTCCATAAACCCTAGGTACATATTTATAGTCCAGGGGACTTTCTAATGTGGGCGTGCACTAAACCGTGCACGAGACAAACTCTAATTTCTAAACTAAGATACACGGGCTAGCTAGCCCAAACTTGGTAAATAAAGCCGATTCACATATCCCTTCTATATGTATATTTTCAAGTCCATCTTGATCGCGGCCCACCTCTGGCTTGGTCAAATTCTGGTGATAACACATGCCCCCTGGTTTTGGAAATGACATTTCCAAAATCATTATGCTTTTCCGTCGGGTCATGTCATGGCAGAGCAGAACTGTCGCAGTATACTTCATGATGACGTCTTGCCTCCTCGCCTTCTCTGCGATTTGACGGTTCGGCACCACGTCCTCGGAAACGCTTGGGCATTAAATTGCTTCGCCCCTTTTCATTTGGCCACTCCCCAAAATTCCTTTCTTCACCCCCTTGCTCCACAGTAGCCATCGTCAAACCCAAAAACCCTCATTAGTCCCCATGGATTCTCCCTCTTCCACTGCTTCCTCTCTGTCCCTCCTCCTCCTCCAGCGAGCTCGAGCAGGAGGTCGATCGATGGCCATCTACGAGGCCCGCGCCCCAGAATATTGGGACGCGCGGGACCGGGACTTCTCCAAAGAGTCGGAAGACACGAACCCCTCACCGATGGGAAGAAGACCTTCGGTTCCTTCTTGACGGAGAGCTGGAAGCAACAAGTGACGACGACCTCTTCCCCTGTGAAGGGGCTTCTCCTCCGACGAGGAGGAAGAGGAGGAAGAAGACGACGACGACTCCCTCGAGGGCTACCCACCAGCGAAGCGCCTCCGCATGTGGTGGGACGGCGACGACGGCGATGAAGAAGAGGATGAAGCCCCGCAAAGGGCTTCGGGCGCGCAACGAGGAGCCCGTCGGCAGCGCGCCGATGGGAACTCCGGGGATGATGATGAAGGCGTGACGGCCCGTAGATTAGGATCTACTAGTGTAGGTCTAGTAGTAGTGGCCCCTCCTTTTGTTCTTCTCTTCTTAAGCAATCGGTTCCTTCCTTGTAAGAAATCTAGTTATCAAGGAAAATTCCCCAACTTGATTTCACTAATTCCTTTTTATGCCAAATTAGCCGATTGACAACTCAATCAATTTTTAATGAGCCGATCTCCCTTCTCCCATTGTCAGCCACTACTTTTAGGCGATCACCCCTGACTTAAGGAACAACAGGCTGTTTTGGGATGCCAACGTCTTCAGCATTGCCAAACCGGTAATGAGGCAACTTTGAGTGCTCGTACTAGAGCCGATAGCTGCGCATCGGCTTTGCGCAGGCTGATAATTTGACCTCGAGCAAGTGCCCCCAACGGAGCTCCAGGCTTGTCTCCCAATTGATGTGGGAACTGATACACTTTAGTGACACCAGCGCGAGCCGATTCCAAAAATAAACCGGCTTTTGATAGCAAAGGATCCTCCAGGGCAAAGAAACCTCCACGGTCAGCTGCCCCCCGAGTCTTTGACCAAAGTGAGCATGAAAGTGAACCGGTAGTATCGGGCCACTATCCACCTCTCAGCTGCGGTGTAGCGTCAACCGATCCCGACCAACCCGACCGTCAACAGCAGAGAACCTTCGGACTAATGGGGCAACCTCTGGTGGAAATGAGTCCAATCTAGCCGGATGACCGTCGGTTGCTCTCTTGATCCTAGCCTGATTGGGTATGGCTGCAATCCTTGAATTCGCCGGCGTACACCGAAGGCTTGCAAACGACGCCGAGGCCCTCGCGAGAAGACCTGAGTCACCAAACAGTTGGAGAAACCTTCATAGAGCCTCATCCTGTGGTGCAGCACCAACCGATTCTAGCCAAATCGGCTTTTCAAAAGCAGAGGACCATCAACGAGAACTGCCCCCCCGAGCTTCTTCAGCTTTCATCAATGTAGCAGAAAAACTTTTATCCAAATAGCCGATGCAGTCAAACCTCCCCCTCGCACTAAGAGGCCCCCAAATGCGATTTTTTTTTATTAGCCGATCGATTCACGAATCGGCTCCCCTGGGTACATCCTTTGTGGCTTTGTACCTTCTCCGTGTATATGCCCCCGAGCCGAATCCTTCACGTGATTGAAGATATCGGCTTTCCAGCCAATTCAAGATTTTCTCGCCACTCACCCATGCGAAATAGCACATCAATACACAAGGGTGGTGCGAGTAATCGTAGCCGATCGCTGGAATCGTCTCACCTTGCAGTGGTCAATCCGACTATTCACAGAATGTTGAGATTTCGGAAATCTATGGAAACGCGCCATCCTTTTTCTCCACAGGTATTACATTGGTAATCCTTTCAGCGTGCTTGCATGGCCTGATGAACCCGGCGTCCAACAACTTCTTGATCTCTTTCTTGACTTTCTTAATCCCTTCTGGCCCGTCAGCCGATGTAAACCCATACCCCAGCTTTCCATCGCCTTCTAGGTCAACGCTTGCCATCATTTTGGGCCGATCGTGTGGATCGGCCTCCTTTTCGCCTTTCTCGCGGGAGCGACTGCTCTCGGGCTCATCCTCGTGATGGCGATCTTCGAGCCTTGCTCCATTGACATCGGATGAGCCATCTCGCTCGCGATTTAAGCAGTTGCTGAGATTGACCATGTTGACCTCCGGAGCCGGCTGCGTGTCAACTTTGGCGAACTGGTCGAAGAGTAACCGGCCTTGTTCTATTGCCACCTGGATCTGTCCGCGCAAGGCTTCGGTCGTTGGTGGCATGGGTGAACGTGTCATGCCATTTGCAGTATGGTTGGCCGGTAATTTCTCGTAACGTGGGGATCCTGTGGCCGTCGGGTAACTTCAGCTGTTTTTCCTTCAGGATCCAATCAAAAATTTGCTCCGTTTTGCTCGAGTCGAAGTCGAATCCCTTTGCTGGTCCTGGCTGCTTTGCCCCCTTGCAGGACTCGGGTTTTGCCCCCGGATCCACTCAACATTGGTAAACTCCTGATCTCTTGTTGGGCCTTCATCTTCGTCCTTCTCGATCGGGGTGACGCGCTGCACTTGTCTGGTACGATTCTGGATGGCTGTTCATATGTTGTCCCTTCCTGGGCCACGTCTGTGTCTACCGATGCGTCTCGGCATCGTTGATGCCGTGCATCGGCTTCAGCCTGTTTGAGGCGCCACACTTTCTTTGGTGGGCGCGCCCTTGTCTCCACCATTCGTTGGATTTTCGCGGCCAGATCGGGCCGTGATATCCTCAACATGTAGAAGTACCGTGCCTCGGCCTCTTCCAAACTTCGCGGCCGCTGCACCCGGTGGCTGGGTCCATCAGGGCACCGCCTTGGTTGGCGGTACCTATCTTCGTCTCTACCCGACTCCTCGAAGTCTTCTTCTTGAGACGACTCGGTCCGTTTGCTCGAGGTGGGAGAGGTCCTAGACGCTGAACACTGCAACTCGGTTCGTCCTTCCCCTTTGTTGTGTGCATCTTGGCGTTGCCGATTGTTGGCAATCGGCTCATTCCTGAATCCCAGCGGTGTTTGAAGAAGGGACGGTTCCAGTGTTCGTCCATGTTGTATTGCTCTTCGACCTCCCCCGGCGCGCCGTTCACCCGTCGTTGTTCCGACGATACCTCCCGTCGCATCGGACCGATGATCTCTTCGCTCGCCTTCGCCGTAGCGGTGATGTCGGTCGTATGGCTGATCGTATTTGCTGAGGAGGTGCTCGGGAAACGAGCGTGGACGCTGTGGGTTCCTCACCTCCTCCTTGGCCAGGTACCGTTTATTGCCGTCTTGGGGCCGGTCTCGCGGACCGGCTCCCTCCTTCTCTCTGCCACGAGCGTGGCTGCTCTCGCTTTGTCCGCGTCATGGCGCATCACGAACCCTGCCATTGGCATCGAACGAGAACCCTGGTTCCCTTATGGAGTGGCTGAGGTCGACCGCATCGTCGCCAGGCAAAGGACGTGTGTCCCCGTCGAGCCTGATGCCGTGTGCACGGGTCTTCCCATAGGAGCCGATGAGTTCGGTTCCGAGGACCGCCTTGACTTTGTCATGCTTCTTCGTGAGCTCGCGTGGGCTCCTCGTGTGTGACCGGACTTTCTTCCGCCATCTCGATGTGGATGGCGAGGTGGTTGTCGGCGAAGATGAGTCGTTGAAGATTTGTCCCACCGGGCGTGCCGAATGTGTTGGCGTGAAACCCACCGGCGGGCAGCGGGCCAACACGGTAGAGCCGGGAATGACTAGGGCTGCGGCTGGCCCCAGTCCCTCGAGCGACGGCCCGCAAAGCCTCTGGTCGCGCGCCGATCTGGGTCGCAAGGCGTGCCACCGACCTATACCTGGTCGGGAAGGTGTGGATGATGCCTCGCTTAGTTTCTGCGGGGCACACACGTACACGTTAAATACGATCGGCTCTCGGGTTGTCCTGTGAATCGGCTCGGGGAGCCGATTCACCCATGATTCGTCCAAGGTGGCCGAATATATGGTGGTCTGCTTGATCAATATAAAGCGTATGAGATCCACGACGATCTAGGGTTCTCACCGCATAATCGGATCATCCTACTCACGATTGGGCCTCGCGCTCACGCACGGTAAACGTAAGCCGCCCTAGACAAGGCCTAAAAACCAACACTAGGTTGATCCTCGGAACGTCCTGTCTAGGGGCAGCAAACTACACCCGCATGCCTGGATCCTCCAACCCTTTGTAAGGCCTAACTATTGCAGATATTAAACTAATCCTTGATGAATCAAGGATCGACCATAACGGATCGATCTACTAAACAAAGATCAAGCGGGGTGCCGCCCTGCACCCATGATGAGGCACAAGGACGGCTAGACGCGCAAGGGTTGCACTACGCGAGCATATGATGCTAAGAACGATGCTAACCCTAACGCGTCTATGATAACTACGTTGCTCGCCATCAAAAACGCTTCAGTACGAGCAACGCATGAACAACTAGGCGGCTTGTGCTGCCTAGATCGCGAGATGCGATCTAGGCAGCATGATGCTTACCGGAGGAACCCTCGAGACGAAGGAGTTGGCGATGCGCCGAGATTGGTTTGTGTTGAACGTTGGTTGTTGTTTATTCCATAAACCCTAGGTACATATTTATAGTCCGGGGGACTTTCTAATGTGGGCGTGCACTAAACCGTGCACGAGACAAACTCTAATTTCTAAACTAAGATACACGGGCTAGCTAGCCCAAACTTGGTAAATAAAGCCGATTCACATATCCCTTCTATATGTATATTTTCAAGTCCATCTTGATCGCGGCCCACCTCTGGCTTGGTCAAATTCTGGTGATAACATATATGTCGTATTTACGCATTTTCTGGAACTAACCTATTAACAAGATGCCGAAGTGCCAGTTCCTGTTTTCTGCTGTTTTGGTTTCGAAATCCTAGTAACGAAATATTCTCGGAATTGGACGAAATCAACGCCCAGGTTCCTATTTTGCCGGAAGCATCCAGAACACCCGAGAGCCGCCGAGAGGGCCCTGTGGGCCCAGATGACAGGGTGGCGTGGCCAGGGCTGGGCCCGCGCCCCCCTATGGTGTGGTCGCCCCTTTGACCCTCTGCGCCGCCTCTTCGCCTATATAAAGCCCCCTGATCGAAAACCCGGAGGAAGCCACGCGAAACCTTCCGAGCCGCCGCCATCGCGAAGCCAAGATCGGGGACGAGTCTCTGTTCCGGCACCTGCCGGACGGGAAGTGCCCCGGAAGGCTTCTCCATCGACACCGTTGCTATCTCCACCGCCATCTTCATCACCGCTGTCCCATGAGGAGGGAGTAGTTATCCATTGAGGCTCGGGGCTGTAGTAGCTATGTGGTTCATCTCTCTTCTATGTACTTCAATACAATAATCTCATGAGCTGCCTTACATGATTGAGATTCATATGATGATGCTTGTAATCTAGATGTCATTATGCTAGTCAAGTGAGTTTTACTTATGTGATCTCAGGAGACTCCTTGTCCCACGTGTGTAAAGGTGACAGTGTGTGCACCGTGTGGGTCTCTTAGGCTATATTTCACAGAATACTTATTCACTGTTATGAATGGCATAGTGAAGTGCTTATTTATATCTCTTTATGATTGCAATGTGTTTTGTATCACAATTTATCCATGTGCTACTCTAGCAATGTTATTAAAGTAGTTTTATTCCTCCTGCACGATGTAATGGTGACAGTGTGTGCATCCGTGTTAGTACTTGGTTTATGCTATGATCATGATCTCTTGTAGATTGCGAAGTTAACTATTGCTATGATAGTATTGATGTGTATTATTCCTCCTACATAAGCATGAAGGTGACAGTGTGCATGCTATGCTAGTACTTGGTTTAGTCTTTTGATCTATCTTACACTAAAGGTTACTAGAATATGAGCATTATTGTGGAGCTTGTTAACTCCGGCATTGAGGGTTCGTGTAATCCTACGCAATGTGTTCATCATCCAACAAAAGTGTAGAGTATGCATCTATCTATTCTGTTATGTGATCAATGTTGAGAGTGTCCACTAGTGAAAGTCTAATCCCTAGGCCTTGTTCCTAAATACGCTATCTGCTTGTTTGTTTTTGCGTTACTACTGCGTTACTGCTCTTCTGGTTTCTTTGCAAACATCTTCCACTCGATACGTTTAATCCTTTGTTACAGCAAGCCGGTGAGATTGACAACCTCACTGTTTCGTTGGGGCAAAGTACTTTGGTTTTGTTGTGCAGATTCCACGTTGGCGCCGGAATCCCTGTTGTTGCGCCGCATCACATTTCGCCACCATCAACCTTCAACGTGCTTCTTGGCTCCTCCTGGTTCGATCAACCTTGGTTTCTTTCTGAGGGAAAACTTGCCACTGTGCGCATCATACCTTCCTCTTGGGGTTCCCAACGGACGTGTACATCTACGCGCATGTTGACGTCAGAAACCCACCGGCGGGTAGCGACTGGCCAACACCGTAGAGCCGGGAATGACTAGGGTTGCGGCTGGCCCCAGTCCCTCAGAGCGACGGCCCGCAAAGCCTCCTGGTCGCGCGCCGATGCGGGTCGCAAGGGCGTGCCACGACCTATACCAGTCGGGAAGGTGTGGATGATGCCTCGCTTAGTTTCTGCGGGGCACACGTACACGTTAAATACGAGCCTCGATCGGCTCTCGGGTTGTCTGTGAATCGGCTCATGGAGCCGATCCACCCATGATTCGTCAAGGTGGCCGAATATATGGTGGTCCTGCTTGATCAAGATAAAGCATATGAGATCCACGACGATCTAGGGTTTTCACCGCATAATCGGATCATCCTACTCACGATTGGGCCTCGCGCTCACGCACGGTAAACGTAAGCCAGCCCTAGACAAGGCCTAAAAACCAACACTAGGTTGATCCTCGGAACATCCTGTCTAGGGGCAGCAAACTACACCTGCATGCCGCTGGATCCTCCAACCCTTTATAAGGCCTAACTATTGAGATATTAAACTAATCCTTGATGAATCAAGGAGCGACCATAACGGATCAGATCTACTAAATAAAGATCAAGCGGGGTGCCGCCCCTGCACCCATGATGAGGCACAAGGACGGCTAGACGCGCAAGGGTTGCACTACGCGAGCATATGATGCTAAGAACGATGCTAACCCTAACGCGTCTAAGATAACTACGTTGCTCGCCATCAAAAAGGCTTCAGTACGAGCAACGCATGAACAACTAGGCAGGCTCGTGCTGCCTAGATCGCGAGATGCGATCTAGGCAGCATGGTGCTTACCGGAGGAACCCTCGAGACGAAGGAGTTGGCGATGCGCCGAGATTGGTTTGTGTTGAACGTTGGTTGTTGTTTATTCCATAAACCCTAGGTACATATTTATAGTCCAGGGACTTTCTAATGTGGGTGTGCACTAAACCGTGCACGAGATAAACTCTAATTTCTACGTAACCTACTATAAAGATACACGGGCCAACTAGCCCAAACTCGATACACAAGGCCGATTCTCATATCTGTCCACGCATATATCTTCAAGTCCGTCTTGATCGCGGCCCACTTCTGGCTTGGTCAAATTCTGGTGATAACACATGCCCCCCTGGTTTTGGAAATGACATTTCCAAAATCATTACGCTCTCCTTTCGTCGGGTCATGTCGTAGCAGAGCGAAACGTCGCAGAGTCCTTCATCATGACAACTTGCCTTCTCAACTTCTCTGCGCGTTTAGACGGTTCTGGCACTACCTCCTCGGGAACTACTGTGGCATTGAATTTTTACTATGCTCTCTTTTATTTAACCGCAGCAAACAGTTCTCCTCTGCATCTTCTTCGCATCAGCATCTCGAAAAGCCCTCCCGCGCCACGATGTCTTCTTCTTCCTCTGCTCCATCGGGTTTTTCCAGCCAGTCCTTCACATCCCGCGAGCCGACGCCGGAGTATAACCCAGCAGAAGTCCACGCGGCCAACATCCGCGCGCTATTGCGGCCGGGGAGGAGTCGGACCATGACTTCTCCATCTGGTCAGAGACAGGTCCCGAACAAGAGCGATCTCGCTTCCTTGCCGATGGAAGCGGTAGAAGAAAGCGAGGATGATCACTTCCCCTGGGACGGGGCCACCCGAGGAGGTGAAGGAGGAGGAAGAGGAGGATGACGACGACGACAGCTCCCCCAACGAGCCGCCGGCCAAGCGCCATTGCCCTTGGCCAGGAAATCTGAGTGACTTCGACAGCGACGACGACGACGTCGAGGAGGACGAGGACAATGAAGGTCCCGCCGGCGGCGGCTGGAGCGACGACGAGCCGGCCGGGAGCAGCAAACGGCGGCGACGACGACGACGAGCAACCCGTAGATAGGGCCTTTAGCGTAGGATCCGTAGAAGTAGGCGGGGCAATGTATCCCCTATCGAGGGCAATCAGTTCTACTATGTAAGAAATCTTTCTTATTAATGAAGCACCTTTCCCCAATTTGATCTGCCGATTTCCTCTCCCACTGACCTTGCCGATTCGTCCCCTTTGCCAATGCATACTGAGCCGATAGCACCGTATCGGTCCTTCAAGATTCGCCCTTCCCTTCTCCAAACGATGATTTTCTAAATTTGGGAAAATGCAGTATCTTCAGGGAAACCTTCGAACTTTCCCAACCAAACCTAACAATGTTCTTCAATAATCATCACTCGTGAAGAAGGTTGCAATGAAGGACCAGCCGTTGGTATCCCAATCGGCTTTTAAACTGAGCAAAAACAAAGCATCCACCGGCCTGCTGCCCCCGAGCCTTACTCGAGGCGAGACTAAGCCGAATTAGCCTGGGCTTGATCATGCGAGCCGCCGATTTGCACGTAAATCGGCTTGCAGAGAGCCTTCAAGGTGGGCTGCCCCCCGAGTTTCCTCAATGCGCCTCTTCGTCCCTATAGGTCAGATCGGCTCCTTTCTTTCGGTGAACCTGATCTGGACACCCAAGCTGCCCTTAGCATTGTTCTTGAAGAGAAGATCTGAGCTGTTAAACTACTCTCTTGAGGAGTTCTTTCATGGGGGCTTCTCTTCGTAATTCACTAGGGCTGACCTTCTGGTTAACAATTGTATCTCTTGAGTCGATGGCCGCGCATCGGCTATTTCTCAATTCTAAAGTCGATGCCCTTGCATCGGCTGTAAAAATGTTTAAAAAATTTTAGGCCGATTTGTGTATCGGCCCCCATACTCAGTATTATTTCATATCCTCGTGTTTTATCCATCTAGGTGCCCCCGAGCCGATTCTGTCAAGAGAATTGATGGTATCGGCTCTTCGTAGTCCCTTGTTGGGTCAAACGTTGATCCCGGCAGAATGGATGGTGAGGATAATTTGGGCCGATTGCTGGAATCGGCCTCCATGTTGCTTGCTCGGTGAAGGTTTTGTAATATCCCTTCATCAGTTTCGGAGGGCCGATCGCAAGGATCGGCCTCGCCATGTTGCTTATTGACGTAGTCTGCTACTCGTCCATGTCGGCGGATAAAACCAGCCCAATCTCGACCTTAGCACGTTGGTGCGCTTGCATTATCCATGTCGGGTGCACTGTGTAATCGTGGAGCACTACACTCCGCCGGACGAATGAACACCATGTTTGTGCCAGCCGATGTGTCATCATCGGTTCTCTTTTGCTTGGCGCCACTCTTTTCTTTGCGGCAGTCCCTCCTCATCCAGGGTCCTCTGGACTTTTGCGCCAGATCAGGTCGTGCCTTCCTCAGCGTATGCAAGTACATCCTTTCGGCTTCCTCCAGACCGCGCAATCGCTGAACCCTGCGTTTTTGTGTATGGCTGAGACCGTCGGGGCACCACCTTGGACGGTGGCACCTGTCTTCTTCGTATTCCCCTTCGTCTTCTGAATCCTCGAGATCTTCCAACGGAGGGGTCTCAGCACGTCTGTTTTGCGGTGGGAGAGGCCCTAGGCGCTCGAACACGGACACGTTGGCTGTCTCCTTCTTTTCCGGTTGCATTCTGGGCAGTTGCCGATTGTTGGTAATCGGCTCATTCCTGAATCCCAGCAGTGTCTGAAGAAGGGGCAATGCCAATGCCTGTCCGTATCGTCCTGCTCCCTGCCGTGGCGCTCTGCCGCTCCTCATCATGATTATGCCGGCGATGTCTTTCGTCGTTTATGGTCATCCGACCTCTTTCATCATTGTTATCGTATCGCCGGCGTTGGTCATATCGACCAACATACTTGTTGAGGAGGTGATCAGAGAGGGGTCGTTGGTATCTTATGTTCTTCACTTCCTCTGTGACGTAGCGCTTGCCATCTTGACGGAGCCGATCGCATGGAGCGGCCCCCTCGGTGTCCTTGCTCTGAGAGCAGCTGTCCTCATCCCCGTCCTTCTCAGAGCGGTGTCCAAGCTCTACCATGCTGATGTTGGCTGAGAAATCAGGCTGGCACCCTCCAAGGTGGGTAAACTCCACCATGTTGACGGCGGGGAAGGGGTGTGTGTCGACCTTCATGGCGTACTGGTTAAAAATCAATCGCCCATTTTCTATCGCCACTTGGATCTGCTGACGCCACACCCTGCAGTCGTTGGTGGTGTGGGTGAACGTGTTATGCCACTTGCGGTATGGCTTTCCGTTCAGCTCTTGCACCGTAGGAAACTTGTGGCCTTCGGGTACCTTTATGTGCTTCTCCGCGAGTAAGAGGTCGAAAATCTGCTCGGTTTCGTCACGTCGAAGTCGAACCCTCTTGGAGGCCCTGGTGGCTTTACCCATTTGCAGGTTACTGGGCCTGCAGCTCGAGTCCACTCAGCTACTGCGATCTCTCGCTCTCCCGTAGGACCTTCATCTTCGCCTGCGTCAACCATGGTAACCACGCGCTTGAATTTATCTTGGTAGATATCCGGGTGGCGTTGCTCATATGCTGACAACTTCTGCACCATGTGTGCTAATGAAGGATAGTCCGCTGGGATGCCACTTCCTTGATCGATGATGATAGACCCACCACCGCCAATTCGACTGCTTCTTTTTCGCTTACATGAACCGAATAGCATCGGTTCCTAACGGTCCTGAAGCGCTGAATGTATTCCGACACCGTTTCTCCGCGCTTCTGTCGTACTTGGGCTAGATCGGCAATGCCAGCCTCGGAAGCCTCGAGTGATATTGCTCATGGAACCGTTCTTCCAGTGCTTCCAGTCTGGATTGAGTTCGGTGGCAGCGACGTGTACCATCCAGCCGATCCTGTGAGGGACGTGAGAAGTACCTCACGCGCAGCTCGTCGACGCTGAGATCATGCCCAGTGTGCCAAATATCGGCTCACATGCTCGATGGAGCTGGAGCCATCTGATCCGCTGAACTTTGTGAAATCCGGGAGCCGATATTTGGGTGGTAGCGGGATCAATTCGTACTCATTGGGGTACGGCTTGGTATAGCCGATCGCCTTTCTCTTCGGCATCATGCCGAACTGATCTTTCAGGATCGTACAAATTTGATCCGCGGTGATGGCTGCAGGGCCGAACCCTGAAGATTCGTCGGAGTGGCGTACTTAACCAGCCATGCTGTTTCTCGGTTCTGAGCCAAGCAGGAGCTGGGCTCGGGAGTTTCGCCGGGGTGGCGTATTTAGCTAGCCACGTTTGCTTCTCGAGTCTGCCTCCGACGTTCCTCCTGTTGCCCCAGTCCCTGCTATAGCAACCTGGTTCGAGGGTGCCCAGGTGCTGCAATCTGGCACGTATGCACATGCGTATCCGTGCGGGATCTCCTTGGGCGCCTGTAGGAACTGGTAGTCACCGGGGTCACCACCAATCTTGTAGACGACAAAAGCCGATGAGTTCGGCGCTTCGGGCGCTGCCAACGCGAATGGCAGCGGGGGACGGGAATGGAGCAGCGCTTCCCCTTGGTGAGTCCCTAGGGCTGGTCTGACGGAGAGTACCGATGGCTCATGATCTCCTGGATCAGCGCGGCGCGCCCAACGTATTCACCAGGCTCTCAGAATGGCGGTGCAGCGAATGAGCCACCATGAAGTTGATCTCTGACGCAGCGACCTGGTGCGTTCTTCGGACGGGGTAGAGGTCCACTCCATCAAGCGCGCCTTCGGTGTGAACCCCTTCCATCGATGCCATGGGAGCGGGTCCTGTGGAAAGCGCCGATTAGGTCGGCTTCGAGGGCAGACTTGATCTCGTCGTACTTCTTCTTGAGCTCGCCGGTGAGATCCCCGTACGTGACCGGAGTTTCTTCTGCCACTTCTGATGAAGATGGTATGGTGTCTTTCGCCATCTCTGATGTGGATGGCGAGATGGTTGTCGTTGAAGATGTGTCCCACCGGGCGTGCCAGAATGTGTTGACGTCGAAACCCACCGGTAGCGACGGCCAACACCGTAGAGCCGGGAATGACTAGGGCTGCGGCTGGCCCGTCCCTCGAGCGACGGCCCGCAAAGCCTCCTGGTCGCGCGCCGATGCGGGTCGCAGGCGTGCCACGACCTATACCTGGTCGGGAAGGTGTGGATGATGCCTCGCTTAGTTTCCTGCAGGGCACACACGTACACGTTAAATACGAGCCTCGATCGGCTCTCAGGTTGTCCTGTGAATCGGCTCATGGAGCCGATCCACCCATGATTCGTCCAAGGTGGCCGAATATATGGTGGTCCTGCTTGATCAAGATAAAGCATATGAGATCCACGACGATCTAGGGTTTTCACCGCATAATCGGATCATCCTACTCACGATTGGGCCTCGCGCTCACGCACGGTAAACGTAAGCCAGCCCTAGACAAGGCCTAAAAACCAACACTAGGTTGATCCTCGGAACATCCTGTCTAGGGGCAGCAAACTACACCCTGCATGCCGCTGGATCCTCCAACCCTTTGTAAGGCCTAACTATTGCAGATATTAAACTAATCCTTGATGAATCAAGGAGCGACCATAACGGATCAGATCTACTAAATAAAGATCAAGGGGTGCCCCTGCACCCATGATGAGGCACAAGGACGGCTAGACGCGCAAGGGTTGCACTACGCGAGCATATGATGCTAAGAACGATGCTAACCCTAACGCGTCTAAGATAACTACGTTGCTCGCCATCAAAAAGGCTTCGTACGAGCAACGCATGAACAACTAGGCAGGCTCGTGCTGCCTAGATCGCGAGATGCGATCTAGGCAGCATGGTGCTTACCGGAGGAACCCTCGAGACGAAGGAGTTGGCGATGCGCCGAGATTGGTTTGTGTTGAACGTTGGTTGTTGTTTATTCCATAAACCCTAGGTACATATTTATAGTCCAGCGGACTTTCTAATGTGGGTGTGCACTAAACCGTGCACGAGATAAACTCTAATTTCTACGTAACCTACTATAAAGATACACGGGCCAACTAGCCCAAACTCGATACACAAGGCCGATTCTCATATCTGTCCACGCATATATCTTCAAGTCCGTCTTGATCGCGGCCCACTTCTGGCTTGGTCAAATTCTGGTGATAACAGCGCATCAAGCCTGTTTTCTGGCGCCGTTGCCGGGGAGATCAAGACACGCTGCAAGGGGAGTCTCCACTTCTCAATCTCTTTACTTTGTTTTTGTCTTGCTTTATTTTATTTACTACTTTGTTTGCTGCACTAAATCAAAATACAAAAAAATTAGTTGCTAGTTTTACTTTATTTACTGTCTTGCTCTCTATATCAAAAACACAAAAAAATTAGTTACTTGCATTTAATTTATTTTGTTATCATGTCTAGTCCTGTACTTGTTTTTGTTTACACTAGTTAGGCATAATGGAAAACAACAAAAATATGAGAGATCTTTATGAACTTTATCTTGAATTAGGACATGATGTGTTTGAAGAAAGAATTAAGAAACCCATGGAACTTTATATGCATGCTAATGGGAATGTTATTACTATGAATGCTTTGAACACCATTGTTGCTAATGCTATGGAAAATTCTAAGCTTGGGGAAGCTGGCTTTGATGAGCATGATATTTTTAGTCCCCCAAGCATTGAGGAGAAAATTTACTTTGATGATACTTTGCCTCCCATTTATGATGATTATAATGATAGTAGTCTTTTGTTACCACCTGTTATGGAGGATAAATTTGATTATGATTACAATATACCTCCTATATTTGATAGCTACTTTGTTGAATTTGCTCCCACTACAATTAATAAGAATGACTATGCTTATGTTGGGAGTAGTAATTATTTTATGCATGAGACTCATGATAAGAATGCTTTATGTGATAGTTATATTGTTGAGTTTGCTCATGTTGCTACTGAAAGTTATTATGAGAGAGGAAAATATGGTTGTAAAAATTTTCATGTTACTAAAACACCTCTCTATGTGCTGAAATTTTTGAAGCTACACTTGTTTTATCTTCCTATGCTTGTTACTTTGCTCTTCATGAACTTGTTTATTTACAAGATTCCTATGCATAGGAAGCATGTTAGACTTAAATGTGTTTTGAATTTGCCTCTTGATGCTCTCTTTTGCTTCAACTTCTATTTCTTGCGAGAGCATTATCATTAAAACTGCTGAGCCCATCTTAATGGCTATAAAGAAAGAACTTCTTGGGAGATAACCCATGTGTTTTTTTACTACAGTACTTTGTTTTATATTTGTGTCTTGGAAGTTGTTTACTACTGTAGCAACCTCTCCTTATCATGTTTTTGTGCCAAGTAAAGTTTCTATGTCAAAGTTGATGTTATATTTGAGATCGCTGCGCAGAAACAGCATTGCTGTCTGTCACGAATCTGGGCACAGTTCTCTGTAGAAAATTCGAAAAAATCTGCCAATTTACGAGCGTGATCCTCAGATATGTACGCAACTTTCATTAGTTTTGAGTTTTTCCATTTGAGGAAGTCTGGTGCCATCTTTAAATTCGTCTTTACGGACTGTTCTGTTTTTGACAGATTCTGCCTTTTATTTCGCATTGCCTCTTTTGCTATGTTGGATTTATTTCTTTGATCCATTAATGTCCAGTAGCTTTATGCAATGTCCAGAAGTGTAAAGAATGATTGTGTCACCTCTGAATGAGTGAATTATTAATTGTGCACTAACCCTCTAATGAGTTTGCTTGAAGTTTGGTGTGAAGGAAGTTTTCAAGGGTCAAGAGAGGAGGATGATATACTACGATCAAGAAGAATGAAAAGTCTAAGCTTGGGGATGCCCCGGTGGTTCATCCCTGCATATTTTAAGAAGACTCAAGCATCTAAGCTTGGGGATGCCCAAGGCATCCCCTTCTTCATCGACAACTTATCAGGTTTCTTCTAGTGAAACTATATTTTTATTCGGTCACATCTTATGTTCTTTACTTGGAGCGTCTGTGTGCTTTTATTTTCATTTTGTTATTTTCATTCGCTGAATAAGTTCATCCTTGTGTGGGAGAGAGACACGCTCCGCTGGTTCGTATGAACACATGTGTTCTTAGCTCATAATATTCATGGCGAAGTTTCCTCTTCGTTAAATTGTTATATGGTTGGAATTGAAAAATGCTACATGTAGTAATTGGTAAAATGTCTTGGATAATTTGATACTTGGCAATTGTTGTGCTCATGTTTAAGCTCTTGCATCATATACTTTGCACCTATTAGTGAAGAAATACATAGAGCATGCTAAAATTTGGTTTGCATAATTGATCTCTCTAAGGTCTAGATAATTTCTAGTATTGAGTTTGAACAACAAGGAAGACGGTGTAGAGTCTTATAATGTTTACAATATGTCTTTTATGTGAGTTTTGCTGCACCGGTTCATCCTTGTGTTTGTTTCAAATAACCTTGCTAACCTAAACCTTGTATCGAGAGGGAATACTTCTCATGCATCCAAAATCCTTGAGCCAACCACTATGCCATTTGTGTCCACCATACCTACCCACTACATGGTATTTCTCCGCCATTCCAAAGTAAAATTGCTTGAGTGCTACCTTTAAAATTCCATCATTCACCTTTGCAATATATAGCTCATGGGACAAAATAGCCTTAAAAACTATCGTAGTATTGAATATGTACTTATGCACTTTATCTTTTATTAAGTTGCTTGTTGTGCGATAACCATGCTTGGGGAACGCCATCAACTATTGTTGAATATCATGTGAGTTGCTATGCATGTCCGTCTTGTCGAAGGATCTATCACCTTAATGATTGGAGCATGCAAATTGTTAGAGAAGAACATTGGGCCGCTAACTAAAGCCATGAATCATGGTTGAAGTTTCAGTTTTGGACATATATCCTCAATCTCATATGAGAATAATAATTGTTGCTACATGCTTATGCATTAAAGAGGAGTCCATTATCTGTTGTCCATGTTGTCCCGGTATGGATGTCTAAGTTGAGAATAATCAAAAGCGAGAAATCCAAAATGCGAGCTTTCTCCTTAGACCTTTGTACAGGCGGCATGGAGGTACCCCTTTGTGACACTTGGTTGAAACATGGCATTGCAAAGATCCGGTAGTCCAAGCTAAGTAGGACAAGGTGCGGGCACTATTAGTACACTATGCATGAGGCTTGCAACTTGTAAGATATAATTTACATAACTCATATGCTTTATTACTACCGTTGACAAAATTGTTTCATGTTTTCAAAATAAAAGCTCTAGCACAAATACAGCAATCGATGCTTTCCTCTTTGAAGGACCATTCTTTTACTTTTATGTTGAGTCAGTTCACCTATCTCTCTCCACCTCAAGAAGCAAACACTTGTGTGAACTGTGCATTGATTCCTACATACTTGCATATTGCATTTGTTATATTACTCTATGTTGACAATTATCCATGAGATATACATGTTACAAGTTGAAAGCAACCGCTGAAACTTAATCTTCCATTGTGTTGCTTCAATGTCTATACTTTAAATTATTGCTTTATGAGTTAACTCTTATGCAAGACTTATTGATGCTTGTCTTGAAGTACTATTCATGAAAAGTCTTTGTCTTATGATTCACTTGTTTACTCATGTCATTACCTTTGTTTTGATCGCTGCATTCATTACATATGTTTACAATATGATCAAGTTTATGATGGCATGTCACTTCAGAAATTATCTTTGTTATCGTTTTACCTGCTCGGGACGAGCAGAACTAAGCTTGGGGATGCGATACGTCTCGACGTATCGATAATTTCTTATGTTCCATGCCACTTTATTGATGATACCTACATGTTTTATGCACATTATATGTCGTATTTACGCATTTTTGGAACTAACCTATTAACAAGATGCCGAAGTGCGTTTTCTCTTTTGTTTTGGTTTCGAAATCCTAGTAACGAAATATTCTCGGAATTGGACGAAATCAACGCCCGTTCCTATTTTGCCGGAAGCATCCGGACACCCGAGAGCCGCGGAGGGCCTGTGGGCCCAGGATGAGGGTGGCGCGGCCAGGGCTGGGCCCGCGCCACCCTATGGTGTGGTCGCCTTTGACCCCCTGCGCCGCCTCTTCGCCTATATAAAGCCCCTGTCGAAAACCCTTACGGAGGAAGCCACGGTACGAAACCTTCCAGAGCGCCGCCATCGCGAAGCCAAGATGGGGGGAGTCTGTTCCGGCACCCCGGACGGGGAAGTGCCCCCGGAAGGCTTCTCCATCGACACCGCTGCCATCTCCACCGCCATCTTCATCACCGCTTGCTCCCATGAAGAGGAGTAGTTCTCCATTGAGGCTCGGGGCTGTACCGGTAGCTATGTGGTTCATCTCTCTTCTATGTACTTCAATACAATAATCTCATGAGCTGCCTTACATGATTGAGATTCATATGATGATGCTTGTAATCTAGATGTCATTATGCTAGTCAAGTGAGTTTTACTTATGTGATCTCCGGAGACTCCTTGTCCCACGTGTGTAAAGGTGACAGTGTGTGCACCGTGTGGGTCTCTTAGGCTATATTTCACAGAATACTTATTCACTGTTATGAATGGCATAGTGAAGTGCTTATTTATATCTCTTTATGATTGCAATGTGTTTTGTATCACAATTTATCCATGTGCTACTCTAGCAATGTTATTAAAGTAGTTTTATTCCTCTGCACGATGTAATGGTGACAGTGTGTGCATCCGTGTTAGTACTTGGTTTATGCTATGATCATGATCTCTTGTAGATTGCGAAGTTAACTATTGCTATGATAGTATTGATGTGTATTATTCCTCCTACATAAGCATGAAGGTGACAGTGTGCATGCTATGCTAGTACTTGGTTTAGTCTTTTGATCTATCTTACACTAAAGGTTACTAGAATATGAGCATTATTGTGGAGCTTGTTAACTCGGCATTGAGGGTTCGTGTAATCCTACGCAATGTGTTCATCATCCAACAAAAGTGTAGAGTATGCATCTATCTATTCTGTTATGTGATCAATGTTGAGAGTGTCCACTAGTGAAAGTCTAATCCCTAGGCCTTGTTCCTAAATACTATGTGCTTCTTGTTTCTTTGCGTTACTTTGCTCTTCTTGTTTTCTTTGCAAACATCTTCCACTCGATACGTTTAATCCTTTGTTAAACAAGCCGGTGAGATTGACAACCTCTGTTTCGTTGGGCAGTACTTTGGTTTTGTTGTGCGATTCCACGTTGGCGGGAATCCTGTTGTTGCGCCGCATCACATTTCGCCACCATCAACCTTCAACGTGCTTCTTGGCTCCTCCTGGTTCGATCAACCTTGGTTTCTTTCTGAGGGAAAACTTGCCACTGTGCGCATCATACCTTCCTCTTGGGGTTCCCAACGGACGTGTACATCTACGCGCATCAGTCCCCGAGCGGTAGTCGAGACGGTACAACAGCCTACCGCTGCCTTGGTGTGCAGCGTTTGCAGAGTGAAAGCCACCATGGCCTCCATGTAGAGCAGCCTTGCGAGCCTCGACTCGCTGCTCTGTGCTCAAGAGTGGAGAGAAGAGATCGCGGATGGGTATCGGTGTAGTCCGCGCGCCGATCCGATTGACGGGCGCGACATTGCTTTCACCTTGTTGAAGTACGTGGTGGCGGAGGAGTCGAGCTTCTTGATTTCAGAGAGTTGGCGACGAAGTTGCATGTATCTCGACGATGAGACGGAGGCGAAGCTGGACGCGAGTGTAGTCCACACATCATGAGTGGTGGTGCAGAAGAGGATCATGCCCCGCACCGACTCGGTGAAGGTGGACATGATGGCGGACAAGATCGCCCTATCTTGTTGGTGTCACGCCGTAAAGGCAGGGTTGTAGAGCTCCTTCGGGGCAGCGGCATCGTCTGCCGCCTTGGGGTTGACGATGGTGTCCGATGGGCATGAGAAGCTTCCTTCGATGAAGCCCTGGAGAAGATGACTCCTGAGAAACGTTGACCACATGCACGCGCCAGTACAGGTAGGCGTCCTGGCTGCGGCGCATGGTGATGAGGGGCTCGAAGTTGAACGGCGCCGGTGTCAATGCCGATAACGAGGAAGAGCCAGCGATGAAGTTCAACGTTGGGTTGATGAGCTTGGACCCGCTGCCGCTGGCCTTGGACGAGATGGAGTCGGAGAACTCAGACGGGACGACATTGGTGAGATCGGATCTTGAGCCTTGGGCTTTGATACCATAAAAACAAAATGAGAGAGTAGTTTGGGGTATTGGATCGTAGATAACCAACGATGCCGTCCTTACGTATATATATAGCAACAGGGAGATTACAAGCCTTAGGGTCCGTTTGTTTGGGCTTCTACTTCACCTTTTGGGGTCCAAAAGTGGAAGCCCAAACAAACACCCAACAATTGATAAGCGCTTGCAACAATCGCGGCCAGAAAATGAACTAGCTCCGCGTCCCGCAGGAAAAGCGACGCGAGAGGTGCTTCCCGAGCTTTTGCCTGCTTCCCGCAGCAGCAATGACTCAAGTGCCCTCGATACTTCACCGTATTTACGAAAAACTGCCAGGCCATATAAACTCTGCCTGCCCTTGCCTGTCCTTGCCTGCCCTTGACCCGCACGGCCCCCGACCCGCATTTTCCCCATTCGCCTGCTGGTTAGGGTTAGGGGTTGGCCGCCGCCGTTCCCCGCCTCCGCCGCTGTTCCCCGCCGTCCGCGCCGCTTCCCGCCACCGTCCGCGCCACTTCCCGCCGCCGACGTGCAGGCAAGCCTCCTCCCGTCGAACTGGCGCAGCACGGGGCGGGCAGCACGGGTGGCTCTCGATCCCGTCGACCGCCGGAGACGGGAGCATCTGGAGGCTCGGCGTCGCCGTTCCTCGTCCGGCACCGTCCCTGCGGCGTTCTCCGACGGATCACCAACGTCCTGCTCCGACCCCGCCAGCTCTGCTTCGCCGGCGACCAACTCTGCCTCCCTGCCGCACCAACGACCTGTAACGAGAAGGTGAGACACTTGACCAGCACCAAGTACCTGTGGTCCTTGTATGAATTAAGTTGGTGAAATATGTGTGCTTGTTTATGTGAAATCTGTATGCATGTAGTGAATTGAATTGCAATACATACGGACATTTCATGTCTATGCATGTTTATGTGAATTGGAATCTGTAGGACTTGAAATCTGTTTAGTGAATCCTGTTTAGTGAAATGAATTGCAATACAGAAATTTTCCTCATCCTCCTCCAGGTATAAGTTAGGATTGTGCATTCTTCATTACATGATATTGTTGCCATATATGCTAGGACTAACTTGTGTTTCTTTTCACGAAGATACTATCTTGTTGATTCGGGTTATCCCAATCAAGATGGGTACCTTTCACCGTATACAGGAACCAAGTATCATCTACCTGAGTTCAGACTAGCTGGACCTCCGTCTGGGAAGCAAGAAATATTCAACCATGCTCATTCATCGTTGCGGAATGCTATTGAGAGAGCATTCGGGGTATTGAAGCAGAAATGGCGTATCTTGCATGGCATATCAAGTTACTCAATAGAGAAGCAGACAGAGATTATCATTGCATGTCTAGCACTACATAACTTCATTCGCGATAGTCAATTGTTTGATCTACACTTCTATCAATGCGATAATGATGAGAACTATATGTCTCCTGAAAGGACACGGATGTCGCCTAGAGGGGGGGGGGGGTGAATAGGCGATTTAAAACTTTTACGAGATGGGCTTAAAAAATGCGGAATAAAACTAGCGTTTACTTTGTCAAGCCCAAAGCCTATATACTATGGTTCACCTATGTGCACCAACAACTTATTCTAAGCAATGGTTTATCTATGTGCACCAACAACTTATGCTAAGCAATACAAGCAAGTATGTGATAGCAAGATCTAAATAACTTCAAGCACGATGACTATCACAAGGTAAAGTGCATAAGTAAAGAGCTCGGGTATAAAGATAACCGAGGCACGCGGGAGACGATGATTTATCCCGAAGTTCACACTCTTGCGAGTGCTAATCTCCGGTGGAGAGGTGCAATGGCTTAGTGCTCCCAAACGCCACAAGAGGCTCACCTTGAGGTGTGGTTGCTTGATGCACACCAACGCCACAAAGGCCTCACCCCAAGATGTGGTACTCACACCACACACCGAACGCCATGAAGGCGCCTCACCTAAATCTCCGGTGACCCTCGCCACAAAGGCCTAGGTCACGGTTCCACTAAGGGATTTCGAGGCGGAAACCGGGCCTTACACAAAGCTTGGGGCACGCATCCACAACTTAATTGGAGGCTCCCAAGAAATCGCCACAAAGGCCTCAAATCCGTCTAGGGTTCCAAGAACCCAAGAGTAACAACTTTCTTGCTTTCACTTCCACGAATCACCGTGGAGAACTCAAACCGATGCACCAAATGCAATGGCAAGAACACCACCAAGATGCTCAAGTCCTTCTCTCTCAAATTCCAACAAAGTTACAAAAGCTATTGGGGGAATGAGAGAGGAAGAACAAATAGGAGGAGGAACACAAAATTTCTCCAAGATCTAGATCTAGTGGATTACCCTCACAAAGAGAGGGATTTGATTGGTGAAGGTGTACATCTAGATCTCCTCTATCTATCTCTCAAATAGATGCAAGATTCATGGGAGGGAGAGGGAGATAGCAAGCTCAAAGAAGGTCAACAATGGGGGTAAAAACGAGCTCCAACGGATAGGAAACTTTGGGGAAGAAGACCCCCTTAAATAGGGCAAGAGAAATCTGCCCGTTATGCACAAAACTCGTCAAAACCGGAACTTCCGGTCATTTGAGGCGGAACTTCCCCCCGGAAGTACCGGCCAACTTCCGGATGAAGTAGGGCACCCCCGGAATGCTTACAGTATACTTTCTGCGTGCAGATTCGTCATTTCCGGAAGTTCACCGGAAGTAGGGCGGAAGTTCTGGTCACCGGAACTTTCGGCCAACTTCCGGCCAAAAAACTGCTTCACGAAAACTTCAAGAAATTTTGCATCCGGACTCCGATTTTGATGATCTTGGGCTCGTTTCGAAGCTAGTAAAAAGCTCTACAAGATCATGCAGGAAACCATCATAGTCCAGTAAGGTAGGATATAAACAAATGGATAAAGGTTTTACCTATCTATAAACAGCAAATCGGTAAAACCTCCAATATGAAAAATGCAACAACTTGAGTTAGGAAACTAGGATTTAGGTGAAACCAATTTTGTTGTAAAGAAGATGACAAGAGATACCCCACAAAGAGTGAAAAGCTTAAGAAAAAGTGGGGTAGGTTTTTCTATGTATTTTAGAGTGAAACCTCTCAATACGAGAAACCGAGAAAAACTCCAATATCGAAAACGCAACAAGTGATTCATGCGAATCTGTTTTCGATGAACTAGAGCTTGCTATGGAAATAACCACAAGCTCTAAATCACCACATGGATAAGATCCAAATAACAACCACGAAATATGATGCAAGGATGCAAAGGTTTGAGCTCTCTCCGAACGATCCGATCGAGTTACTCACTCGAGAGCCCTCTTGATAGTACGACAACTAAACTATAAACCGGTCTCCAATTACACCATGAGACCGGTAAGAAAGAAACCCTATCAAGAGCAAACCTTAACCTTGCGCGTTCCTCTTGAGCTCGATGAAGACGATCTTGATCACAACAAGATGGAACGCCTTTCTTGATTGTGCTTGCTTGATGAAGTCTTGTGGATTGCTCCCCCATAATCCACCATGAGAGAGCTTCTTCTTCGACACATCTTCACATATCCATGATCACCATATGGGTGGCAAGCTTCAAGCAAATGATCTCTTAGTGTTGGCTCATCTTGAACTTGCACTTCATTTCTTCATTCTTCATCATGTTGATGTCTTGAAGTTAACTTTGAGGGCTCACTTCATCTTCATCTTCAAGACATACTTGATACTTGATATCCTTCATCAATTTCTTCTTAATGCAACCTTGAAGCCAACATATGGTTCAAGAATTGCCTATGGACAACTCCTACAAATATAACTCAATGCAAACATTAGTCCATAGGGATTGTCATTAATTACCAAAACCACACATGGGGGCTCCATGCACTTTCACCTCCGGGGCATGTTAGTTCCACATCAGCCGGCAATGTGGGCAATGATTTGGGAGAGGATCATGTTAGCATGAATAGCACTCGTGACAACATAGCCAACGCTTTGTTCGCATCAATGGGAGGTGGTTAGGCGTTGAGACTTGAGAACACTTCTAGCTCTTTTGGGTCCATATGGACAAGTCTTGTAATATATATCTAGATCTTTACAAACTTGTTGCTCTTTTGGGTCCATATGGACAAGTCTTGTAATATATATCTAGATCTTTACAAACTTGTTGCTCTTTTGGGTTCATATGGACAAGTCTTGTCTATTTAATATGAACAAGTCTCACTACGGGAAAAATAGGCGTTGCCGTGCAGGCTTTCTTTGCCGTGTGTTCCCGCACGGCAAAGATTTC
Organism: Lolium multiflorum; assembly: GCA_030979885.1. Lineage (NCBI taxonomy): Eukaryota > Viridiplantae > Streptophyta > Magnoliopsida > Poales > Poaceae > Lolium > Lolium multiflorum. The sequence goes on along the minus strand of JAUUTY010000645.1, from coordinate 114,886 downwards.
TTTGCCGTGCGCACAGATAAAAACGCACGGCAAAGATCTTGGCCACGGGAAAGATAGACACGAGCGCACGGCAAAGATACGATTCACGGCAATGACGGAAGAGGCCGCACGGCAAAGAAAAGTGCACGGCAATGGCTCAACACACCGCACGGCAAAGATTCGGTGCACGGCAAAGGCGTTGGGCATTGCCGTGCAACGTTGGCGCACGGCAAAGCAGCCTTTGCCTAGTGTTTTTCAACAAACGCACGGCAAAGAAGGCTTTGCCTAGTGTAAGCGCACGGCAAAGATGTAAAAACTGGATTTGTTCTCATCTCAAAAGGTGTGGCGTGGTTTTGTTATCAACAAACAAATACTTAGCCTAGTGGCAAGGTCGCATGCTTACCATACTCTGCGTCGTAGGTTCGATTCCCATACTAGCCAATTCAAAACTTTTTTTAGATAAAACATGTTTGGCACACGGCAAAGAAGCGACCTTTGCCGTGCGGCGTCGCACGGCAAAGCCTTTGCCGTGCAATGTTGGCGAGTCACACGGCAAAGAAGCCTTTGCCGTCAATGACATTGCCGTGCGATCTTTGCCGTGCGGCGTCGCACGGCAAAGCCTTTGCCGTGCATATAAGGCCCTTTGCCGTGCAAATAGTTGCACGTCAAAGACATAATTTCCCGTAGTGTCTTAATTCAATCCTTAAGCATGGCAATTATGGTAAAAACACTCAGAATTAGCTAATTCGTCTCAAATCGGCATTTATAGAAGTTCACCAGCATTCAGGGGCATTTCAGACATTTCATCCTTCTTACCAGCGACAACAGCCATCCACAACACTCCTACCAAACATCAAATCTCAGCTTCTCACAGCTGCTTCCTACAGCTGCTTTTCCACAGCTCAACAGCTACGGCTGCTTTTCAAAAGCTGCAGCCCAAACAAACAGGGCCTTACACGGCAAGGCATGACAGCCTAACACAACTACGTTCCTCTAAAACAGGGATTTGAGTCTATCTCTATTTGCTAGCTATACAATCTGTTACAACATCTTGACACGTTGTTTATCAGATCAATATTTTTCTAGTTCTACTAACAAGATTATAATGTTGCAAGTTAAGAGTTTTTGGCAAGCATCCGTAACTATAATCGTATGCAGGAATAATAAAATACATTTGATTATCAGCGTATTTTGAAGACGTACCTTGTTCCCAGGAGTACACGTGTCTGTACTGAGATTTGAAACTACTACCCTTAATTAGTAGCTTGTTTTGGTCACAGATCGTGGTTGCAGTTATGTGACCCCACCATACCCCTTCACACCAGGCATCTCGATTAAAACACAGAAGCATCAGGCTTATGGAACACGACGTCTTAAGATGAATAGTATACTCCTAAGAAGGGAGATAGGTTGCTTGCATAATTCTATCGCTTCCAGTAGGCAATACTATATGACAGCTTCGGAAAACAGGCTACCATTGCAATCTCATCTGCTAACACATACTCGTGACAAACAGTTTTATTTAGTCTTCGTTGACAACTTATGAGACAATATATAAAGCATGATACATCAAAAGACAGAATGCACATCGAGTGTGAAGCTCACTGGTTTGCCATTTTTCTGTTCACAAACTGTGACCAAGTTTGCAATGGAGTGTCCTTACAAGTCTAAATTCCTTGATTGGTTTTTGCCAAGCATTCCTCCATGTACAAGTGTTCCTTCATCGGGAACATAACTAGTGCAGAGATACTCCAAATAAAACACAACATCTTAAAGTTGTGGTTTGCGTGTGAAATCGACATGAACCATTTTAAGTTGTACTAGTGGTTTTTTCTCGTGCAGTTTCGTGGACTGTTAATCCAAGAGAATGGAGAGGGAGATGGAGACGGGCCAGCGATGAGGTGGTCGCGTGACAGTGGATTTCAGAGAAAAACTAGAGAAGACATTCAGAGAAAATTCCACACAGCAACTGCACAACCATCCATATTATAAGTATATATATATACACACTCCAGTACAAGCACACTCCAGTACAATCACACACTCCATTATACATGGACATAGTAGTAGACTGTAGCACAATGAATCAATCACACACGGCCGGAGGGCATCAATAAGACGGACGCACACATATCTCTCACTACTAATCGGAGAAAAGCACAACTCCATAGGTGGCCACGTAGTAGCCGCTGCAGACAAGCGTGGCTCCAGTGTAGAAGCCTATGACTGTCGCTGTAGTTGTCCGAGTCCAGCAAGAAGACAGACTAGTCTTGACGACGAGGATTTGGTAGGTGGCGACGAACCCGAGCAGCATTGCCAGGAGGGAGAAAGACACGGCGAGGAAGGCGGCGGCTCTGAGGTACCTCACCACGCGCACTGAACGGCCGTCGCCGTTGAGGGGCCGCTCGTCGGGCAGCCACAGAATCGGTACCATCGCTGCGACCATGGCGGACATGAGCGCCAACAGCATTCGCACCGTCGTCTCGGTCAGCTTGGAGAAGTGCATCGGGGAGGGAATGCAGGGGCTCCCCCCTTTGGGCGAGATCGCGGTCTGCGGCGGCTGTGCCACTGCCATCCCGAGCAGAAAAAGCCCCGACTGCAAATAACCAACCTGCACAAGCTGTACTAAAGCACGGCGAAACATGCCTGCCATTGTCGATCTCGCCGCGCCGGTCGCCGGAAAGCGTTGCTTGATGACAGTGTGACGTGGTTGCGCTTGCAATTGTCGAGTCCAAGTGGAGTGCAGGGATTTGTGTGGGCGAGGCGAGGCGATTTATAGGCGACGATGGCCGGACATGGACGCCTCGCCATATGCATGGTGGCCATGCACGCCAACTAGCTCCGATAGATAGGAAAGGGTGGCAATCGTAACCTTTCCTTTTCGTATTGCAGTCGGTGCCGTCCTTTCCATTCTGTTCCCGTTTCCTTGCCACCGCTCCACGTACCACATACGGTTACGGTTATTCTTCTCCGCTAAATCGCTTGATCGTGCACTCTGCAATTTGTCTGTTATGAGACTCTCGATCTAGTTCTCGGTTATACCAACCGTGGTAATTGGTTCTGATTGAGGGATGCTCCGGTGCTCCCCCTAAACAAAGCTGAAGGGTTTTATATTTGTTTTTTTTTCTGTGTTGGGTCCGCCAAAACCCATATGTATATTCGTCTATATTGATACAATAAGTGTACGTCGCGTAAGAAAAAAAAAGGTCACGTAAGCAAGATCTTTATAGGATCTTTTTATTTTGGTACACACGTGATCGTAGATACGTATAAAAACGAGGTACAACACAACACGGACCATACGAGCCTGTACAAAACTGTACGGATGATGAACCTACACTGAAATTATGATCGTGTCCCTGTTTACGAACAAGTATATAAAAATCGACCCCGTTATTGTGTTTAACGCGTCCAGAATTTTTTCCAGGGGAGGAGCACTGGAGCAGAAGTGCTGATACAAGAGAAAGGGGGAGGCAGTTAATGGCCCATGGTAAACCGTGGATTGCAAACACATTATTGGCCATGCATGCTTTTGCAACATCCAGAGCACCGAAAGGGATGTTTCGGAGCGATAAAATGACGAAATTTGGAGAAAAAAATTTATCGACGACGGCAAGGGTCGTGTCATGATTGGCAGAGCAGGGCAAACCTTCGATCAAGTCCAAGGTGATCACTTCCCAAGGTTGCCCGGGCCTCTCTAGTGTGGTTAAAACATTCTGTTTTAGCCCGTTGACACGTTCTGCATTCTCGAAGAAAATGCTCAACTGTTTGTTTCATCCCTTTCCAGGCAGAGAGGAGTCGTGCACTCAATGATAATTAAGTAGCGTAGAACCCTGAGTAGTACTAGTGACTAGTGTGCAGCGCACATACCAGGTGTTTTTCTGTTTCTGAGTCATTGCCAATCCAAATACGTCCACGGAAGCGAAATGTTGCCATACTAAAACATTCTGTTTTAGCCCGTTGACACGTTCTGCATTCTCGAAGAAAATGCTCAACTGTTTGTTTCATCCCTTTCCAGGCAGAGAGGAGTCGTGCACTCAATGATATTGTCTCCAATGCCCAAAGTGCCTTCATCAAGAAAAGGAGCATCCATGATAATTTCATGTATGTGAAGAATCTTGCTAAGAGGCTCCATAAGAGCAAAGTTCCTTCTCTCCTCTTCAAGCTTGACATACGCAAGGCCTTTGACTCCGTGAGATGGGACTACATCCTTGAGCTTCTAAGAAGGCATGGCTTCCCGCCTAGGTTCCGAAATTGGATTACCGCCTTGTTTTGCACCGCTTCCTCGAGGGTCCTTCTCAATGGGGTACCCGGAGAGCCCATCTTCCATGGGAAGGGGCTTAGACAAGGAGACCCTTTATCGCCGCTCCTTTTCGTCCTTGCCATAGACCCCCTTCAAAAGATTCTTGAGTTGGCCACTAGCCACAATCTTCTCCACAAGCTTAGAGGAAGGGGAACCATTTTTCGGGCTTCCCTTTACGCGGACGATGCCGCCGTCTTTATGCTCCCTTTCAAGGAGGACATCAAAAACCTCTCCGCCATCCTTGACTCTTTCGGTGATGCCACCGGCCTACATACAAACTTCCAAAAAAGCTCGGTCATTCCTATCAATTGCCATGATGTTGACCTTGACGACGTGCTTGGAGGGCTTCCGGTCATTCGTGCTTCTTTTCCTATCAGATATTTGGGGCTTCCACTTTCGGTTTGGGAACTCAAAAGAGTGGACTTCCAACCGCTTGAGGACAAAATGGCCGGCAAACTTGTCACTTGGGATGGCAAAAACATCAATGAGGCCGGTAGAGGAGCCCTTATCAAATCCGTCCTCACCTCCCAAGCAATCTTCCACCTTACGCCTCTTAGGATTCCGCCGGGGTGCATTGCATCCATGAACAAAATTGAACGTGCTTTCCTTTGGACCGGCACCAAAGAGGTCACCGGAGGCAAATGCAAGTTAAATTGGGAGGCGGTTTGTAGACCAAAAAAGCTTGGTGGCTTAGGCATTCTCCATATTGAGAAATTTGCGAGAGCTCTCCGGTTGAGATGGCCATGGTTCGAGTGGAGACATCCAACCAAGCTTTGGGTTGGAATGGGCAACCCATGCGACGAGGTTGACATGGACCTTTTCTATGCCTCCACTACTATTACTATTGGGAATGGGAAGATTGCTAGTTTTTGGGATTCCCCTTGGCTCAATGGCATGAAGCCCAAAGACATTGCACCTCTTATCTATGAAGCCTCCTCAAGAAAGAATTGGAAGGTCCATCAAGCTTTGTTGGCCAATGCATGGGTGAGAAAAATTAGGTTGGACATAAATCTCACCGTCCAACACATACATGAGTACATCCGGTTGTGGACGCAACTCCGTGGCGTCCATCTCGATGAGCATATTGAGGATACAATCACTTGGGACACCACTACGAACGGGGAATACTCCTCTTCCGCGGCCTACAATGCGCAATTCTTCGGAGCCTTGACCACCAACATGAACAAGCTTGTTTGGAAGGCTTGGGCCCCCCCGAAGATTAAATTCTTTGCTTGGTTGGCTCTTCAAAATCGGATTTGGACGTCGGATCGCCTCGCAAGGAGGGGTAGGACCAATTCCGGTCTTTGCCCGCTATGCAACCAAACTCAAGAGACGGCGGCTCACCTCTTCTCCCATTGCCGCTACTCCAAGCGCCTTTGGGGAATGGTCAAGGGTTGGATTGGCATCCCCTCCATTCGCACCCATGAGTGGACGGACGACCTCTCCCTTGAGGTTTGGTGGGCGAAGATGTTGAAGGATGCAACGGCTAACCGTAAGGCAATGGCCTCCTTAACCATGCTTGTTAGTTGGACCATTTGGAAGGAGCGAAACGCTAGGGTGTTCAACCACAAGTCCGCTCCCCCTACTATCCTCCTCGACATCATCAAGACCGAAGCTAAGCTATGGGTGGCCGCGGGTGCGAAGTGTTTGAGTTTTGTAATAACGGGAGAGTAATCCTTTAGTTTGCTTTTGGGTTCGGAACTTTGTCTTGTCAAGACTCTTCTTCTTAATTAATGAATGGTGGCAAATCTTTTGCCCCTTGTTTCAAAAAAAAAAGTAGCGTAGAACCCTGAGTAGTACTAGTGACTAGTAGTGTGCAGCGCACATACCAGGTGTTTTTCTGTTTCTGAGTCATTGCCAATCCAAATACGTCCACGGAAGCGAAATGTTGCCATACTAAATCAATGAGTCGTGCTTGTGCATCAAAATGCTACAGATAACTTCTTTGAATTGTCTCCGACCATGTAGGTCATCAGTTCCACATTGCCAGGTTGTGCCGGAACGTGTTGTCTGTGAGACAGCGCATCTGCAGCTCGCGGTTACTCAGACCCTGCTTGTGAGTCAGAATGTGTTTTTCTGTTTCATACGCACATACAGGATTATTTGGGACTGAATCCGGAACTTAGCTGCAATTGAATCACTCAGAAAGCAAAGCAGTGGGAGCAACCCACGAGTCAACAAGTATTAACACTTGTTTGTTTCATCCCTTTCCAGGCAAAGAGTCGTGCACTCAATGATAAGTAGCGTAGAACCCTGAGCGTGTCCTCCCACATCATTAGGGATGTGCAGCGCACGTACCAGTTGATTTTCTGTTTCTGAGTCATTGCCAATCCAAATACTGTTGGAATTAAGAAACCGTTTTCCCCGCTCCTAGGGTTTGGCGATCGCCATCTCCGAGTCCGTTTGTACGAGCGATCTCTCTCTCTCTCTCTCAAGCCTCTCCCTGCTCTCCCGGTTGCCCTAGGGAGTCTCTCCGGTGATCCTGAATTATAGACCGCCCTTGGTCTGTGTGGGATATGTTGAGACTTGAGACCGATGATGGGCACGACGGCTGATGAGAACATCCCTACCAAACTACTACCTCCGTCATTGCAAGATGAAGATGATGTTGCTGTAAAGCTCAAGTAATTTGATTACGTGGGACTCCAAACAGAAACCAAACATATAAAAAAATACAGAAACCAATGTATTCAGATTTGTATTCAGATTCCTCCGCTATCGAGGAACGTGGATTCCTACCGGACGTTAGGGCGACATGACCTTATCCTGCACCGTCTATTTCATCAGGGGGCATCAAGATTGCTCGTTTTTTTGCGAAAAAGACCCTGGATTTTATTAGATTCATATTAGGTCGTCCTTGCTGCTTATGAAGTTCTTAGAAAATCCAATGTGGGTCCACTTATGACGTTCTAAAGTTCTTAAAAAAATTTGCAGTGTATCCATTGAGATCTCTATGAAAATCTTCACAGATCTTCATAAGAAAACATATTTGGGCATGAATATCTAACACAAATAAAAAGATATCTTTGAGAAAATATTCAAAATATCCATCAAGAATAGGAAATGGATCCATTTGCTCATACATGATCCTAACAACCAGTGGATCCAGTAGATTCATACAAAGATCCTAACAAGATCCTACGAAGATCCTGAACAGAGAAAAAGAGGAAGAAAATAAAAGAAAACGAGGAACAAATCTGGCCGGCCGCCGAGATATCGCCGGAGCAAGCCACATGGAGGCGGCGCCGCCCCACCACGGCGGCTCTGGCGCGGCGGAGGGTACGCAGCGGCCCCGTCCGACCACGCCGGCGCGCGAGCGGCGAGGAAGCGGCCCCGTCCAACCACATCGGCGCGCGGGAGGGCGACACGGAGGGGCCTCTTGCCGGAGATGCGACGCGCATGAGGGCGGAGCAAGACGGCGGTGGCTGGTGGTTGGATTTGGTAGGAAATGGGCTAGGGTTTCAACCCCATTTTCCCTATTTTATATGGCCGTATCCAAGGATGGCACACGAATTTAAAATAAGTGGAGGGTTCTTTTTGCAAAATGGCTGATCGCGAATCTACGCGCGTATCGGACGGCCGGGATATGGGCCGGGCACCATAAGGTCCGCTCGTTTGAAATATCGGCTACCGACTTACGTTACAAAAGGATGAACCAAACACGCTCATAGTGAAATGATGTTCGAATCACAAATGAGAACTGACCCCTTCTATTGGAATAGTATTGCTTTCCTACATGTAATATTTTCATGTGTAGTATTGCTTTCTACCGATTCATGATTTTATATTGCTACACACTTATTAACTATCTTACTTTTAGGAATAAAAGCAGGTATATATGTAATTGTAGCCCAACAAGAATTTATGTTTCGCTCATGGTCCATCATTAAAAAAAATACAATGTTAGGCAAAATTACCGCAGGAACGCGTGGGGTAACATCTAGTTTCTTAAATGACTTTCCTATTCCTTGACGGATATATCTTTCATTCACAAAAAAAAAAGGAAAAAAGGAGCAGGAAAGACTTGAGTTGTATCAGTACCATCGAGAAATAATTTCACAAATAAGCCATGAATGAACATAGGACGGTTACACATGAAATTGGCTGATGGTTACCACCGTACCAATTTATTCTCAGCCAGTTCCGTAGAAATGAGTGGATCAGTGGTCACAGTAAATCCCCCCAGCACCTCCGTAGACTGTGTAGTACCCGGATCTGTACTTGCCGAACCCTATAGGCCTGGCGCCGTAGCAGCTCGGCACCGTGGCGATGCTCCTGCCTACGTCGTCCAGGAACAGCTGCCCTTCGGCGCTAACACCGAGGTACTCCTTGATGGAGGCTGCGTAGAGCGAGCTGGCACAAGCCGGCATGGTGCTGCCCATGGGCGTGGTGGTATGGTGCCCCCCCGGCCTGGTGTTGAGCACCCGCCCGCCCATCTCCACGTACGAGGCCTCGGGGAACCTGGTGTCGAACACAGTGTCCCGGAAGTAGCCGATGTCCACGTCCTGGACCGACACCCACCAGATCAACTTGGTATCGTCCTGCATGGATCAATTGGTTCGGTCATGCATGCATGCATGAAAGTAATCTAATCTAATCTAATCTTTTTTTTTCAGTAAACAAAACAAACTTACTCTGTGTATGCCTATATATACACCATACTGCTTTCCTCCAAACTGTGGATGACGTACCCACCTTGAACCGAGCGCATATTTGGTGCTTGTAAGTTGGAAGCCTCCACACTCTGTATTGAAGCAGTTGTAGTGTACTCCGCTGTCATTCTGCATCAGCACATATACGTAGGTATGTACAACTCATTGGAAGCATATATAATAGTCGATTTTCGTAGATTCACTTATTTTGATTTATATCTAGTTTATTTTTAGTATTTATATATATTCACTTATTTTGGTCCATATCTAGGCTAATTGAAAATTTCTAAACAGTCTCATATTAGTAAACCGAGCGAGTACATAAACTACATTGGTACCAATACTGTGAAATGTTTATGAGGTATCATCAGTTGAAACAAGCAGTACATGCCAGGGACAAAATCAAGTTAATTTGAAGTGAAGAATAAGAGCATGCACTTACGGTGTAGTACACGAACAACCTTGGTACCGAGTCCCCGTAGACTGATGGCCAGGTCTGCGACAAACAAAAACGTAGACTCTCGTCACTTATGGCAGCCTAGACTCCAGGGTGTAACGTGACAGAAAATAATAATAATATTCTTTTCACTCTTTCTACATCCAACAAGAAACTTGATGCCATCTGACGGCACACACTCGTCAATTATATTGATTGTGCAAAAGCGAAATACTACTACTACTACTTACCATGACAGCTAGCTAGCTTTATTACTTACCATGGCTAGTCGTAGCATGCATATATATGATACTTGTGTATGATACTATCTTTATAGCGGAAATTCAATTCAGAACATGGGAGCATATGCTCCTGCCACCGGAAAAATATTTTGAAATGTTCAAAAAATTCGAACAAAAAATTTCTTGCTTACGTATCAACATTTTACGTGCGCAGACCAAGTCTTGCGAAAAACCGACATTTTTTGTGACTTGTAAAAGATAAACAAAACGTCTCATACACAACCATTTTTTACAGAAAAATTTGTCTTTTTTACAGATGACACTTAAAATGTCGGTTTTCTGTGGAACCACTTTGTGAACGTGTAGAATTTCGAGATGTATCTACTAAATTTTGCTTTCAAATTTTTCAACATTTTAAAAGTGCATTTAAAATGAAGTTTAAAAACCGGGAGCATATGCTCCCGGGTGCCAAAACGCCACTCCCTATTTATAGTGGATAGTATCATGGAGTAGTATCATAGTTATGCTATATTTATTGCTATTTAGAATCTCAATGCAAATTGATGTACAAGATTTTTTTGGCATTAATTTTTCTCGTGATATGTGCTATGATACGGTATCCGCCTATGATACTAGTAACTCTAATATCATTTCTCCTCCTTAATTAGCTACCACATCAGTATTTTTGTGAGACCAATGTGCATGATACTAGTTAAGATACTACTACCACTATGGCTAGCCTTAGGCTGGCCATATCATATAGTGGTATCATCCATATGATACCAGTTTATGATACTACCTTTATAGTGATTAGTATCATAATCTCATGATATTTAATTATTTGTAGAATCTCAATGCAATTGTGTGTATATGATGTATTTGACATTAAATTATCTAGTTTCACGTGCTATGATACAGTATCATAGTATGATACCACTAGCATATCTCTCCTCATTAATTATAGTGCCACATCAGATTTTTACCAAGGTGGCATGCATGATACTCCTTATGATACTAGCACTATGGCTAGCCTTAGTGAAACTTGACAGGAAGCTAGTGTTATTACTTACCATTAGTGAAACATGACAGCAACAATACTGTAGCTACTTACCATTAGTCCAGCCATAATCTGATTGGGGAGAGAGGTAGGCGCATCGGCCCCAGCCCCGGGCACGTAGGAGGTATCCAATGTGTAGCCAACCATGACGTAGCTCATGGAGAACTCGTCGGGATGCACGTCGACGTTCCAGATAGGCACCTCCGCTCGAAGCCCGTGGTACGGCCCGTTCGTGCCGTAAGCAACAGCCTTCTCCACCTTGCCAGAAGACAAATCATGAGGCGGTGGGACGCCATTGCCAGCGATGGAGAAGGCCTCCGTAGTATTCATTGCGTTGGCAGCCGGCGACCTCCGGATCGGAATTGTTCCGGACGGGCAGCCGCCGCCATCCTTGCGCCAGGATTGAGGCCTTTCCTCCGTGGCAACGACGATGTCGGAGTCCGCGACCATATCTTTCATACTTCTTCCCGGCTTCATGCACGCCCACATCGACCAGCAAATATAAATTACGAGGTACACAAACTATTACTAATAATTAACAGATTAAGGAGTATAATCTCTACCTGCTGGATTTCAAGGGAGACGGCCACACAATCAATCATGTCACCGTCGTCGCTCTGCAGACAGAAGAAATAATACGTAAAAAAAAAAAATCAAGCTAACCTCAAGAAAAAATGTACTCCGAGATTTCATTTTAACCGAGAGACGACCACGCACCTTTATCGTTTTTCGAACAACTGCGCGGGCTTCTTCTCCGGTTGCCAGCAGTACCATGATAGCAATACCTACTCTGATCATGATTTTCGCTGCCATTTTGATTTGGACTCAACTCAATTCAGACCGACTCTGATAATTTCTCCCAGCCTGGTTCTTCTACGTATAAAATATATAGAGGGCGAGATCATGTATATGCAATGAACCTGGACGAAAATTGTATTACTTACCATATGCATTGTCAAGGGCGTGTTTGGCAGCTCGCACGGTGGTAGGTAGAGAGTATGATATGAGAGATGTATTTTCTGGTGGGCTACCAAATAGTAGGGTCAAATGTTGGATGTAGATGGACTGCAATCCAGTAAGGCAGCCCATATAACCTACAATTACTGAAATCTCAAGGTCCATCATGTTAGCAGCTTGGAACAGCCATGGGGATAAAGTTTAGTCCCACATTGCTAGTTGGGAGGGGGTTGAAGTGGTATATAAGGGTTGCTCTTCTAGTCCTTTCAAGTGAGTGAGAATAGAAGGAGCCCTCGCGCACTCCTCCTCCTCCTCTGCCCGTCCCGCCTCTGATGACTACAGAATGGTTCGAGACACACTCAAGGAAGCCTAAGTTTGTCGCGTTGCAACATAGTCGGGTTGGCTCTCCTCCCAGATTATACCAAGAGACAAAACAGATCTGGAGTCTCCAACTCTCAGAACTCTCTAATCTGCCTCTCACGAAGAAGTTCCTTTTGCTGCGCTACTCTCTACTCTTGCCCATCCCGACGGTTGCGTGCACAACCGTCTGGGGGAGCAGGCCTCCGAAACCCCGTTCGTCGAGACCCTGCACCGGGAGGCGGCGATAAGGTTTTTGGGGAGCGTCTCGGCACGACTGCTCGCTGATGTCTGTGCTCTTCTTCGCCGGTTCGACTGCTTCCTCGAGAAATCCGACTACATCATGGGCGACATCAATGATTCCCATGGTGGTGTTGCTGGTGCGACCTTCCTGATCGCGATGTACGTGATTTTCCTCTCCTACCTTGCACTGCTACTTGTTCCATGTTCAGATTTGATGCATGTGCTTAGCCTGATGTGTGTGGTTAAGTATGCTTGTGCATTTGTAGTGTTGTTTTCGGAAATTGCCTAATGCCAATCCAAAAACCTATATGCTTAGGCAATTTTCACCATTTGGATTTGCTGATGCGCTCAAACCGACACTTTACGGGTTCTCATTTCAAGAGATGGCAGACTAAGATCCTCTTGTGGCTCACTGCTATGGGCGTGCACCGAGTTGCGGATGGTACTCCTAGAGGTCCGCGTACTCCTGATGAGGATAAAGCGTTCAGGGAGGCCACCGTAGTATTTGTGGGTGTTGTCCTAAGTGTGCTTGGAGACAAGTTGGTTGATGCTTATCTGCACATCCAAAATGGGAAGAAACTGTGGGACGCACTGGACTCTAAGTTCGGTGCAGCCGATGCCGGAGGTGAACTGTATGCTATGGAGCAGTTCAATGACTACATAATGGTTGAGAACCGATTTGTAGTGGAACAAGCTCATGAGATACAGATCATGGCAAAGGAACTTGAGCTCCTCAAGTGTGTGCTACCGGACAAGTTTATCGCGGGATGCATCGTCGATAAGCTTCCCCCATCATGGAGGAACTTTGTCACTTCTCTGAAACATCAGAGGCATGAGTTCTCTGTTGAGAATATCATTGGATCTCTGCATGTTGAGGAGAAGGCGATGGCAAAAGACAAACACACTAGAGAAACTGAGGGACATTCTGCTGCCAATATGGTGCAGAAAATTGCCCACAAGTCCAAGGGAAAGAACAAGGGAGTCTCCCAGACTACCAACTTCAAGAAGAAGGGAAAAACGGAGAAGAAAGATCCATGTTGGGTGTGTGGCGAGACGGGTCATTGGGCTCATCGTTGTCCACAACGCAATGGAAAGAAAGGTCGAACTAGACAGAACTCAAATTCGGTCCACATGGTCATTGGCAACACAGAGGAGGGAACTACAGGGTATAGTAATATATTATCTAGTGTTCTTTCGGTGTTTCAGTCCACATAATGGTGGGTTGATACATGTGCTAATGTTCATGTGTGTGCTGACATCTCCATGTTTACCTCTTATCAGGCCCGAGGTTCCTCAGTATGATGGGGAATGGGTTACATGCTACTGTTCGTGGTGTTGGCACGGTAGATCTGAAGTTTACTTCGGGCATGATCATGCAATTGAAGAACGTGTTGCATGTCCCTTCTATCAAGAAGAATCTTGTTAGTGGCTCCCGTCTTATGAAAGATGGGTTTAAGTTGGTGTTTGAGTCCAATAAAGTTGCACTATCTAAGTATGGAACTTTTGTTGGAAAGGGCTATGAATATGAGGGAATGTTTCGCTTCTCTCTAGAAGACTTCTGTGATAATGTTGTGAACCATGTAAACACCAGTGTTAATGAGACTAATGTTTGGCATTCACGACTTTGTCATGATAATTTCGGTTGTATGTCGCGGCTTGCTAATATGAGTTTAATTCCGAAATTCACCTTTGTCAAAGGCTTTAAGTGACATGCTTGTGTGCAAGCAAAGCAGCCTCGTAAGCCACACAAGCCTACGAAGGAAATAAACTGGGCACCACTAGAGCTCCTACATTCAGATCTATGTGAGATGAATGGTGAGTTGACAAGAGGTGGAACGAAATATTTCATGACTTTAATTGATGATTCCACTAGGTATTAATTGTTATGTATATCTCCTAAAAACTAAAGATGAGGCTCTTGATTTCTTCAAAATCTATAAGGCTGAAGTTGAAAGCCAACTTGAAAGAAAGATAAAAGAGGGTTCGGTCTGATCGTGGCGGAGAGTACTTTTCTAACGAGTTCAATTTATTCTGTGTGGAACATGGTATAATCCATGAGAGGACGCCTCCCAATTCTAGACAATCCAATGGGATTGCGGAAAGGAAAAAACCGTACTCTAACAGATTTGGTTAACACCATGTTAGATGTTTCGAATTTATCCAAGGAATAGTGGGGGAGGCTATATTGACTTCGTGTCATGTCCTAAACCATGTTCCAACCAAGAATAAAGAGATTACCCCATATGAGGAATGGGAAAAGAAAAGGCCATCACTCTCCTACCTACGAACTTGGGGTTGTTTGGCTAAAGTAAATTTGCCAATCAACAAGAAGCGAAAGCTTGGACAAAATACTGTGGACTGTGACTTTCTTGGCTATGCTGCCCATAGCATTTCTTATAGATTTCTTTTAGTGAAATCTGGAGTGGACGACATGAATGTTGTCACCATCTTTGAGTCAAGAGATGCTACATTCTTTGAGGACATATTTTCTATGAGAGATATGCATGGCATGTATAGTTGGGAATCTGATCCAATACATGAAACTCATATGGAGTTTGATGAGGAATTTGATGATGAGAGTTCAGATTCTGATGAGGATGACAATGAAGCTCCAACAAGGAGTAAGAGACAAATGACTGCAAAGTCTTTTGGTAATGATTTCATTGTGTATCTTCTGGATGATACTCCCACTACCATTTCAGAAGCTCTCGCATCTCCTGATGCAGACTACTGGAAGGAAGCGGTTCAAAGCGAGATGGATTTCATCTTGGCTAATGGAACGTGGGAGTTAACTGAGCATCCTTATGAGTGTAAACCTGTAGGATGTAAATGGGTATTTAAGAAGAAGGTTCTAGATGATGGTACTATTGAGAAGTACAAAGCTCGGCTTGTAGCCAAAGGCTATACCCAAAAGGAAGGCGAAGATTTCTTCGATACCTACTCACATGTGGCGAGATTGACCACAATTCGAGTACTACTATCATTGGCTACCTCACACGGTCTTCTCGTTCATCAAATTGACGTTAAGACGATTTTCTTGAATGGAGAGTTGGACGAGGAAATTTACATGGAACAGCCTGATGGTTTCGTACTAGAAGGTCAAGAAAGAAAGGTGTGTAAGTTAAAGAAATCTTTGTACGGTCTCAAAGAAACGCCCAAACAATGGCATGAGAAGTTTGAAAGAACTCTAACATTTGTGAGCTTTGTTGTTAATGAAGCCGACAAATGTGTGTACTACCGCCATGGTGGGGGTGAGGGAGTTGTCCTATGTTTCTATGTGGATGACATACTAATTTTTGGGACAAGTCTCAAAGTGATTGAGGAGGTCAAAACCTTCTTATCTCAGTGTTTCGAGATGAAAGATCTTGGAGAAGCTGATGTTATACTAAACATCAAGTTATTGAGAGATGGAAACAATGGGATCACACTTGTGCAATCACATTATGTTGAGAAGGCATTGAGCAAATTTGACTATGTTGATTGCAAATCTTCTTCCACACCTTATGATCCTAGTGTCTTGCTTCGAAAGAATGAAAAGGCAACTAGAGATCAATTGAGATAATCTCAAATCATTGGTGCACTCATGTATTTAGCTTGCGCTACGAGGCCTGATATCTCGTTTGCTGTATGCAAACTTAGCCGGTTTGTGGCCAACCCGGGAGATGATCATTGGCATGCTCTTTAGAGAGTAATGCGCTATCTAAAGGGAACCATGAGTTATGGAATTCATTATACCGGGTATCCAAGAGGACTTGAAGGGTATAGTGATTCCAATTGGATTTCATATGCTAAGACGAAGGCCACAAGTGGATATGTTTTCACTCTTGGTGGTGGCGCTGTTTTCTGGAAGTCTTGCAAGCAGACCATCTTAATGAGGTCAACTATGAAAGCAGAACTCACAACATTAGATACAGCTACTGTCGAAGCGGAATGGCTTCGTGAGTTCTTGATGGACTTGCCTATGGTCGAAAAACCAATACCGGCTATCCTCATGAACTTTGATAATCAAACTGTGATTATCAAAGTGAAAAGTTCTAAGGATAATATGAAAAGTTCCAAACATGTCAAGAGGAGATTGAAGTATGTCAGAAAACTGAAAAACTCCAGAGTGATAGCATTGGATTTATGTCCAAAGTGCTAAGAATCTGGCAGATCCTTTCACAAAAGGACTATCAAGAAACATGATAGACCTTGCATCGACGGAGATAGGTTTGAGACCCACGTGAGTTGCCGAGGGGTAACCCAACCTATGTGATCGGAGATCCGTGAACTAGGACCTGGGAAAACAAACCGAAACAACTGAGTTGAGAGAAAATTTAAGACTCCCACACCGCTGCAGATGCAAACTCTCTCATAGTTACTATAAGGCAGGTTGACAATGTCTTACTGTGTTCTATGCGGCTCTTGATGAGCGAAGACGCTGTCCTATATGACGATCTTTAAAGAACACACCTATATGAGTGACACTGCTGGTCACAGTGTGGGAGATTTGGGTGAATCTCTAGTAAGCTCATGAAGGGCCGAGGAGTATGACTTATAAGCTCCACCCGAGAGGAAGGCTATGGTCAGGCCCGGGCGGGCACATGTGTCGTGTGTGTAGCTTGCACAGGGCCCCAGAATTCAGGGGGCCCCAAAAAAATTATAGGCCCATATACTTGTATAGGAAGAAAAAGAATAGGAAGGAAAGTAGTAGGAAACGTACCTGGGCCTTGCAACGTTCAGACGCGGATGGATGACTCTTCGCAACTCCCGAATCCCACCGATTGTGTGCGATGCCCGAGGCGACATCACTAGTCTCGAGGCAGCCGAGCCAACGAAACGTCCTCGAGCGACGCGGACTCACCCCTTCCTCTCCTTGGCCGCTCAGCGGCTGGCTTGTGCTGATCCGATCCGATCCATCTAGCCAAGCCACTGCAACGACATATCGACGAAAAAGCAGCGACGAGCCGAGCGACTGCTATGTCGGTTTCACTCTCACGGCAGTTTCACTCCCACGACGCCGGAAACCATGAGCCGCCACGCATCCATCCGATGGCTAGACTAGGTAATTCGAATTTTCCTTACCTTATGCGTTATGGGCTGATTGCTTATCAGTAATGTTGTGACATGCGGCTGATCTTTTATTTTGTTATATCATTTTTGTATGTTGTGTTTTAGAATCAATGGGACATGATTCCGGTGTCAAAAAGTGCAAGAGAAGAAAAGTAACAAGCTTTAATTCAATCTTAAAAGAAGGCTATATACAAGTTTATTATAAACAACAAGCTGTCGGTTGGTCTTGCAACGCTTGCACTGGATATTATCCAATTGTTGTGCAAGATATGAAGACATATACACTATATATTTGTATTTATTGAATAATTCAAATTTTCATATAAGATAGGGCCCCATTTTCAATTTTCGCACAGGGCCCTGAATTTCGCCGGCTCGGGCCTGGTTATGGTAGCCTAGTACCGTGCCGGCATTGAGTGAAACTTGTTGCACAAGGCTGACAATTCAAGGCATAGTCCATTGTTCAGTTGTAGTCAAGCGCAGCTCCTTGCCTAGGTGGAAGTTCAACTTAACAGTCTCCACTGAAGTGCAGGTATATTAAACAGTGAATGAAACTAATGTGCCATATGATGTGCATCTGAGATCTGGTGGGGGATTGTTGGATGTAGATGGGCTGCAGCCCAGTAAGGCAGCCCATATAACCTACAATTTCTGAAATCTCAAGGCCCATCACGTTGGCAGCTTAGGACATCCTTGGGGGACAAAGTTTAGTCTCACATTGCTAGTTGGGAGGGAGTTGGAGTGGTATATAAGGGATGCTGTTCTAGTCATTCCAAGTGAGTGAGAATAGAAGGAGCCCTCGCGCACTCCTCCTCCTCCTCCTCCTCCTCCTCCGCCCGCCTCACCTCGTCACGCACGCACGTCGCGTTTCGTGACTCGAGTTCGAGTTATAGACACACTCAAGGAAGCCTAATTTTTTTTGCTTGGTGCACGAACTAAGTTAGGTACGTGTCGACCTGCATGTGCATGCTTGCCGCGTGTCCCTGGATTCCTACGCGTGGCAACGCAGTCGGGTCGGCTCTCCTCCCAAGCTATACCAGGAGACAAAACAGATCTGGAGTCTCCAGCTCTCAGAACTCTCTAGTCTGCCTCTCACGAAGAAGTTCCCTTTGCTGCGCTACTCTCTAGTCTTGCCCATCCCGGCGGCTGCTTGCACAGCCGTCCGGGAGAGCAGGCCTCCGAATCCCCGTTCGTCGAGATCCTGCACCGGGAGGCGGGCGATAAGGTTTTTGGGGAGCGTCTCGGCGCGACTGCTCGCTGTTGTTCATGCTCTTCTTCGCCGGTTCGACTGCTTCCTCGACAAATCCGACTACATTATGGGCGACATCAATGATTCCCATGGTGGTGTTGCTGGTGCAACCTTACCGGTCGCGATGTATGTGCTTTTCCTCTTCTACCTTACACTGCTAGTTGTTCCATATTCAGATCTGATGCATGTGCTTTGTCTGATGTGTGTGGTTAAGTATGCTTGTGCATCTGTAATGCTGTTTTTGGTAATTAAACTCACACGAAAATTGCATAATACTCTAACATCAAAAAGTTCAGGCCAACAAGAACCTTAAAGTAGTCGAAAAGGCCTCCGGGATAGGCTCCACTGCTACTGCCAAATTGGCAATTCCTCTAGGGCACACTCCACCGGTACCACCGAATCGGCATACCAGGCTCGTGTTGGAAGAAAAGGGGAGGAATGTTTTCAATGAGAGGCAGTTGGGTCTCATATGGCAACCTAAAGATCCAACCCAGAATTCCTCGAAAGCCCACCATATGTAGCCTAAGCTACCAAACAAACTGGCAATACCATCTTTTGCATATTTTGAACGTGCTAAGCTCTAGTGGGCAAAGAACATGTCTTGCTTGGAAGTTAGATGCAAAACTTTGCGAGACTATTTGGGCGGTGGGAGATCGAGCTGCGCACTCTTCCCTGGAGTGGAGTTTGTCAGTCTGAGCATTGCAAGCCGTGGCTGTCTTAGTCAAGTTTGCAAAGGAATCATAGTTCAGTGTGCGAGATGCAAATGCCACAAGAAGACCAACCCGCTATGATCCTGTCACTCCAATTCAAATGAACGGCTCAGATGTCTGGAATCTAGTAGCACTCAAGTAGACTGTAGTTCTAGATATCTTCTCCAAAATGCGGCGACGCAACAAGGATCCTCTGACGTGGGCAACCCTGCCGTGACAGGTGGCTACCCCCTCCCCCCGCTGATGTGTTTAGCTGGTTCTTGGCAGCAACTTGCTTAGTGTGGGCCGGAAAATGCTTAGTTGGATTAGCAGAAAGATTGTCGTATTACTGTACCTCCACCTCAACTCCTTGCTCGACGAAATATAAAGAATGTACACAATAGTATAGTATATCGAATTTTGCTGAGAAATAATTTTTTCATTTTAAGCGAGCGTTTGTTCCATTATTTTACCTCCATTTCATAAGAAGTGTCGCAAATTTATCTGAATATTATTTTAAAACAGGGAAGTAACAAGCAAGAGGACGGAAAAAGAGAGAATTTGATGGACCACACAATGGAAAAACCCGGTGGCTATGTTCTGGTAGCACCACAAGCCGTAAAAGCAATTAATGGAACTTCATGACCTGGTTCGTAAATACTCACTCCATGCAAACATCGCAAATTTTTCTAGATACGGTGCCTTTTAGTGTGCATGCGAAACTAGACAAATACTGATATTTGACATTTTTTGCTGAACAGATAGAGTAACCTAAATGGAGCTACAGTACAGGACCTCACACTTTTTCAGGAGAAAATATCTAACATTGTTCTTTTGCATTTC
Source organism: Lolium multiflorum (assembly GCA_030979885.1). Lineage (NCBI taxonomy): Eukaryota > Viridiplantae > Streptophyta > Magnoliopsida > Poales > Poaceae > Lolium > Lolium multiflorum. The sequence goes on along the minus strand of JAUUTY010000645.1, from coordinate 94,827 downwards.
CCTTTTTGGCGAATAGTTAGCACTTTTTTTCTTGACTAGGACAAAACCCGTGCGTTGCTACGGCATCACATAAAATAAAATAAAATATAACTCATATGTTTAAATCAGAATGACATGTTTTTTCATACCATGCAATAGTGAAAATAACGAAAACGTCAATATCAAATGTGCAATAGAGAAAAACACATGCCATCAATGGGGAAAGTGCTTTTGGCTCCCGAGCGTAGTGCTCTCGTCATTTAGGAAAATTAAGAAAATATCTTTAAAAGTTATCAAAAAATCTGAATATAATTCTGAACATTGTCAGTGATACATCTCACAATAATGCGAAATGTCAATCCAAAATTCTTTTATTTGTGGAATTGAAAAAAATACGAAACCTAATATGTTTTGGAGATTTGAAAATGTATGACTCAGATCTTTACTTTTGTCATTTTTGTGTTGCCAAGAATACATAGTTTTTGAAATTAATATTTTGCACGTTTGCGAGATACATCATTGCCTATATGTGGTCTTATTTTCAGAATTTATTAAAACTTAATAAAATTAATTTTTTTGATTTTTAAAAAAAAGTGAGATCAGTAGTGGGAATCAAGAAGGAATCAGAGAGTTTCTAGATCAGGGTCAAGAAGGAATCAGAGAGTTTCAAGCTTTGAGTCTACGGACATTTTATATGTACTCTTTTGCTCAGCTCGTCCGAGTCAAACTGATACTAATGCTCATCAAATCAATTCTGTCATAAGTATGGAGTAATAACATCAGACAATCGATACTCCTCTGCACAAAATCACTGTGAATCCATGAAAATGTTAGATGAGAAACTGAAAGAACACAGGACCACGCACGGTTTTCCTTTTCAGAAAAAAAATCATCAAATACATGCTGTGCTATCAAAGCAAATAAAATAGAGAAACTCCTCATCTGCGGGTTGGAAACATTGTGAACTATTCGCGAAAAAAAAGGAAACATGGTGGAACCGTGGAGGGCTGTTCCAAGTGGTGGCCGGTAGAAGTGCGATTGACTCGACGACACTGCCGTGTGGCCTCGATCCCGGCTCGCAATCGCGGCTATGCAGACTGGCTTCGGCCCATTGAATCTCTTCTTCCTCTCTCCCCTCCTTCTCCTCCGATCTTGATTCCAGCCCTCCCCTCTGTTGTCCGCATCGATTCTTGGCAAAGACCGTCTGTAATTGCAAATGTAGAACCACATGCTCCACTCCATCGGGGATCCCTTTCCCACACCCCGGCGAGCCGGCCTTAATTTCCATGACACCTTTCTCATACGATTTGGGTCATATAATCTTCATTCCCCCATCTGAGACATCACGTATTTCGCTTTCATTGATCATTAGCTCTTAGATCTGATGCTTATGCTTTCCTCGGCGACCTGTTGACAGCCACGAAATCTGAGTATATGAAGAGGCAAAACTCCGCGTAAAGAGGCGAGGTGGTACTAATTTAGGCATCTCTTTTGATTAGATATTGATTACGAGGTTATCATGCGTGCGATGCAGAGCTGGAGCACTCGTGGCCCATCATGGCCCAAGCGGGGACAAAACTGCGGGTCTGAATAGGCCAGCGACCAGCGAGCGATCGACCCACGCCCCACCACCCAATCAAACCAAGAAAACGTTTCGATCGGTCGAAGGAGCGAGCGGGCCAGCGGCGGCAGGAGCCAATAAAACAAAACGAACCGGTACATGGCAATCTGGCAGTATTATGCGGTTTGGTGGGAGGGCAAATCAGTCCAGAAAAAAGCGTTGACGAAACTTTTGGCAGAAACCTTAGCTCCTTTATTATTAGGTATAGATTCTGGGGGAAATTAAAACTACTAAATGTTTATTTCATTTTGCAGTGTCTGCATAAGCAACAACCAGGCGGATGAGCCCACTAAGCCCATCGTTTACTGTAGGGCCCAATAGTTATCTAGCCGGACCGGCCTAATAACTGGGCAGATCGTCAATCCGGCCAGCCGGGCCTGGACGGCCCCGGTCCACTGCCAAGATCATATAAATCAACCAGGACAGACGACCGGCGAAAACCCTAGCGCACGAGGCGGTGTAGGCGGCAGCTCGCGCGCGCGCACCCCATTCCCCGCCGCAGCCGGAGCCCGCCTCTTCCAGTCCAAGGTGAGAGCTCCTTGCCCCAATCCCTTCGCCTAAGCCATGCCTCGATTTGCTTCTGGATTGCGCCAGTCTCTGCATTACCTGCGTTCTTTATGGTTTACTTTTTTTTTCTTCCGAATTATGGTTACTTAGCTGTCATCAAAATCATCTTTCAAAAAGAAAAAGCTGTCACAAAATCAACCGTGTAAAACCTTCTCCTTCCATCTGCGGACGCCCTCATTGCCTAGTGGTTGATCCATGCCGTCTGAATAACCAGTTGAAATTCTTTATTCGTTGCTGTGATGTGCTTCAGTTATGATTTGTGTCGCTTGCCAGTTTAGATCCGTATGCAATTTAGAACACATTCCACATGTAGTTGTGCAGGAGAATTTTGTTTCCAAGTGCCCTGCTCTGTACGTTGTTCTTAGGAGTTGTTGTTGTTCACAACATCCTATGATATACTGTATTTAGTACTAGTCTGTTAATCTATTTTGGTATAAGCGGTGTTATTTGAGGGCAATGCTTGGCATTGATTGATGCGGACTGGTATAGTGATTTTACAGGCTTAGCTTGAAGAACCACTTGAAATTCTATAGTTGTTGGCGTGATTTATTACAGTTATGATATGTGTGGCTTGCCAGGTTCCTTGGAGTTGTTGGTGTGATTTACTTCAGATTATATTTCCATGTACCGTGCTATGCACATTGTCCCAGTAGTTGTTCCTGTTATTGTTCAGAATCTCTGATGATGCAATGTAATTCAGTTTAGTTTGGTAATCTATTCGCTATGCCTTAAACAACCTGCGGTGAGGCTTTATCTTTGAGGCGGTGTGTTATTGGAGGGCAATGCTTCTCGATATTGGTTAATATTGTGGATGCTGATAGCTATACTTGTTGTTTGTAGGAGAAGCACTGTAGGTTTGTCAGGGCGGAGAAGATGGTTCTCAAGTATGTTACTCTCTTTTTATAAGCTTGCCACTTATCAAAATCTGATGGTGTGCAGCATTCGGATATATGTAGGATTGTCTCTGACAGTCTTAATTATTATTTTGTCTGTTGTGTTTCTACAGGACAGAGCTCTGCCGTTTCAGCGGTATAAAGATATACCCGGGAAGGGGCATCAGATTTGTCCGTTCAGACTCTCAAGTAAGCTCCTTGGGTCCCCTGTCATAATTGTGCATTGACTTGAAATAAGCTGAAACACACTAAAATTGTTTGCCTTGTTCTTTGCCCGCACCCAAATCAGGTCTTCCTTTTCTTCAACTCCAAGTGCAAGCGCTACTTCCACAACCGTCTCAAGCCTGCTAAGCTTTCTTGGACTACCATGTTCAGGAAGCAGCACAAGAAGGTGCATGCCCTTATACCTGTTCTCTTTAATGACATCTATATGCTAGTTCAGCTCATTTCTCTCACAATCTTGATACTTTGTCCTGCTAGTGTGCTCTACCTACTTTTTGTGAGTGTAAGTGACGCTCTTAACCGGTAGTTATTCGCCTGCTTTATTATTTTCCCTGATAAATGTCATCACTTGTCAATTGTCAGTAGTAGTCCTGCAAACTGGCCTGTTTAATCAATCCTCGGGACTTGATTGATCTGTTGACAGCATGAAGGATATATGAGTCTGTAATGCATCTAAAGCTTGTGCTTATCAGTTATTTTCTGGGTGTGGCTGTAGGATATTCACGCTGAGGCTGCCAAGAAGAGGCGCCGCACCACCAAGAAGCCGTACTCCAGGTCTATTGTTGGTGCTTCCCTTGATGTCATCCAGAAGAAGAGAGCTGAAAAGCCTGAGGTCCGTGATGCTGCCAGGGAAGCTGCTCTTCGGTAATTTTTCCTCCATTGATTTCAACCTTGCTTCTTTGTTTTGTTAAGACCTATCATACAAAGTCCAGTTTGTCTTGCCATGCTACTCTGTTGCATTTGTACAGTAAAGAACTTTAGACTCCTCCGACCCATGAAAAGTTGTCTTAGATTTGTCAAAAGTTGTCGTAGAATTTATACTCATCCCAATTTTGATAAAACCAAGACAAGTTTCATGGGATGGAGGGAGTATTTGTTCTAGTCAAGTTTTTTGAGTCGCGACCCAAAGTGAGTCGCTATAGAGTCCCGAGCTGCAGTGATTTTGATAAAACGGCTCGGCATCTATACAGCAACTTACGGTGACTATACAGCAAATCAAAAGCCATGGTTCTAATCCTGTTATTGAACTGTGTGCCTATGTGGTGGATTTAATGCATTGTAAACTTGTAATGAGCCAACTAGTATTTGTTTCTTACATTTATGGTGTAGCATAATCGTAGTATGCCTTAGAGAAGATGGCCTTCTATTTGTTTTCTGAGAAGCCATTTTTGTAGAGCATGCCTCAGTCCATTGAAAAACATGCACATAGTGTGGTCTATTTTATTTTGTTCCCGTTTATTCAGTTCACCACATCAGGGCAGTCTTGTCAGCTCTTTTTACTTTCTGATTATAAATGAGGCACTTACAAGTTACAATGGTAACTGCTTTCTAACAGTGAGATCAAGGAGCGCATCAAGAAGACTAAGGACGAGAAGAGAGCAAAGAAGGTGGAGGTGACGAAATCTCAGAAGACTGCTGGTAAAGGCAACGCCCCCAAGCCTGGAAAGGCCCCCAAGCTCGGTGGTGGCGGTGGGAAGCGCTAGGCGAGACAAACCTGTTCTTCAACCGCTGAACAGCCCGAGTTTGAAACTAGTTACATGATGCTTTAGCGCCTATCTTTAGAAATCACTTTTTTGTTACAAACATGCTGTCAGTATGCCGTGTCTGGGTGCCAGACCCGTGGTGCATCAATGTAAAGATTGTTCTCTGTTTATCTGTTGTTTTACTTCGCGCCCACGTTGTTATGTTTGTTTCTGTATTTTCTTTGCTGTTTTGTATGTAATTGATACTGTGCACGAAGCGACAGTAGCCGCCGCTATTATATTATACTACCGTTGAACAAATGCTGCTGAATTTTTCAGTTTCGCAGCGGATAGGTTTCAGTGCACGCTGCTCTGAATGCGATTTGCCACTTGAGATTTAAGATTAGCCAGGGAAACAGCCAGTTACTTTGACTAGAAGAGCAGTTTACATGGAATCGATTGCTTGAATCAACACCGTGACAGCCAGCAGCTCTAGGAAAAAGGTCTGCATCCCAAGATAAACCTTGAATCCCCTTGCCCTTAGTTGTGTAATCACATAAACCAGTCGTGCTTACAACACCCTAAACAAATCGATCCGTAGATATCCAACGCTAAGATATGGATCCGTTCCAAATTAACACCCATGTATAAAAAGAAGTAAGCCATATTTTTTTAGCCAAATTGGGACGTAATATATGTTTGTGTGATCATGCATATCACGATCATCGAGAGTGACGGAAGACTCGAGCCATTCATGTTGGTCCCTATGAGTGTGAGAGTCTTGTTGCGGACTTTGATCACCAGGTGCCTGCAGTTTTTTGTGATTTCATTGTTGTGCATGCAGAAATCCGTGACTTGAACACTTGTCAACAACTGCAAGATGATCTCATACAGTGGCGGATCCACGTTGTGGCTGTGTAGTCAAGTGACTACACAGGTTTTTTGCAAGTCCAAGACCCCCATCTATGTATACACATTGCTGAATGCTAAAATCTCTAGAAAATGACCACGCATGCCCACTTTTCACGTGCTACGAGTATAATTTGCCTGAGCTAGCAAAACGAACATATGATGCACTAGTAACGTCCCCTGATTCCACTATGCGTATTCCTCTACGGCTACACTTATTTCTCTTCCGTTTTAGCAGCTTAATGTAATTTTACGGATTCTACAATAAATATGTTGCAATAAAGTGTGATGGTTTGTACGCTCTTACTCTTGTTTAATTTGTGTCTACATAAGAGTGTTTTTAAAGAAAAATTCTTCATGTTTTTAAAGCTTGACATCACAGCGTTTGGATCCTGGCTCCGCCACTGATCTCATAGAGCATCTTTGTAGACTCAAAGGAGAGTCATCAATTGTGTCAGAGGCTTGAGCAAGTTGAACTTCTATTTGTTAGATTTGTTGTTTGTTCTATTTTCATTTGAAACAATATTGTAAAACATATTTCTTATTTATTTCCTGTTTTTAAATTGGTTGTGTGCTTAAATACTAGAATTTGCAAATACAAATTTTAGGGAATGCGGCTTGGAACAGACACGGCACGCCTCCTAAGTGCGGCACCACGTGTGACGACATCCTCAAACGCTCAATCCCATGCTTTTGCCGAATGGACTTTGGGAGACAGCGAATGAAACGCTCTTAAATATGCTGTTACTGTCATTCAGTGTGCTTTGTCCCGGTAGACAATCTTGTCATGTATCACTGTGAAGATTGTTTTAGATAATTTGTGGTTGATCTCTGTCATTCTATGACCTAATGATCCAAGCTGGTCTCCGTAAAACCTTTGCCATGCCTCTGTAATTACCTCCGCGGTTTCCACGAAACCGGGTGTTCGTTGATGCGGCGCACGGACGCCATGTCGTCAGAATGCGACCTTTGATGTTCCCTGGGGTGAAAGCCGCTGCGAAATGTGCCGTTTCAACGCTCGTAGCCGTCGGCCTTAGATTCACCCCTGGTTTGTAGTTGTTGGAAAGCTGCTGAATTCTACACCTTGGTAACCGGCTAGGTTCAGTGCACCTTGGTCTGTTGAAATGGTTCAGTGTTTGCCCTTTTTCAGGAGAACACACGTGTTTGCCCTTTTTAGTTTCTTTCTGGCTTGGTGTTAGTTTGTTTAGCGTGCTTGTTTAGGTAAGATTGCTGACTGGGTTGATACCATGATACTAAGCCACTAGGCTTACAGAAAAGATCTCTATCCCCCGACAAGTTCATTTTTCAGTTGTAGTACGGCTACTAGTCGGCTAGTCGGCGCCGGAATATCTAGCCGATCAATGGTTTATAGTTGATACAAAGAAAAAGAGAATACGCCTCCTCAACGACCAATGGTTAACGGCGGTTTTGCGAGAGTAGTTAATAATGAAATCACCATTTTAGGAAATGATGCGGAACTGGGTAGTGATATTGATCCGGAAGAAGCTCAACAGGCACTTAAAATAGCCGAAGCTAACTTGAGTAAAGCTGAGGGTACGAAAGAAGCACGTGGTAGCCTGGTAGGTGGCATGATTAATTCTTAATGCTTGCGTGTCCATATCATGTGTAGTTAGAGTATATTTTTGTTTGGCATCAAAACATACATAGTCGATTTTGTTTTTATTATTTGGATGGCCGTCAAATTTGTTGCATGTCGTCTACGCCCTTTGTCTGGTCCATTTTCTATGTGGGCAACGTTTGTCGACCAGTTTCAAAAAATAGTATGGCTAATTCTGAACGAATGCTAAATTAGGTGTTGTTATTGAATTTCAGTTGCAACCCGCGTTGCAATTCATGACGGACACAAATCACGAACTAATCCAATAGTTTAGGGTTTTGTCAATAATGTTGCAACTTATGATTAGCATAAATTACAAAAGCAATCCGATTGCCCGTGCGTTTTTTCTTAGTTGCGACCCTACTACAACTAGAAAGATCGGAGTTGCAACTCCATACCTAACTACAAAAATTAGAGTTGTGCGGTGACCCAACATACTATTATAGTATACAGGTTGTTTACATAACACCAACGAAACACCGTTTCATTAGTATTACATTTCTTAGAGTGGTATAATAGAAACGGCACAGGTCTAAAGTATGACTATTGAATTTCAACTCTTATGTTCAAGTTACTTGTGATGGATTCAATTCTCTTAGGGTGCTTCACTTACTCCAGTCATAAACCTTCTGAGGGTTCTAGGATCATAATTCAACTATGACGATCATGGGTTAATCTTCATAAAGGCATAACTAATGGAACGGGGTTATAACTTTTAGGATAGAGGGCTTGAACTAGAGTATAACACGTACCCTTGTACTGGCTTGCATAATCTTGACTAATGTTGGTGTTTGGAATGTGCTCACTAAGTCTCTTCGATCATATAGGTTTGGCTTTTACTTGTCTAATCAAGATCCTTGTTTTTCTTTGAAAAGGAATACTGTAGGGGAAGCTCCTACAATGATTTTTGTAAATGATAAGAACCCAAATTTGGGTCCACAGAAACTTGAATCTGGATGGCTAGGTTGTACGTTCACTTCACTTACCAAGTGAGATAAGCTACAATTTGTAATATACTATTCTCTTTAGGACATTATTTTATCTAAATAACTTTTTGTTGCTCATCATTCCATAAGAGTGATCCTTGGGAATCTGTCCTAGAAATGGTTCTGCTATCCTTGGGGCATGGATATCACTTAGGGTTATGATATCTTTTTTGGTCCATTTGATATTGAGTTAATTAACCTCTCCAACTTCTAAGTGAAATAGATTATATACTAAAGCTCCAACTCACGAGTTGATAGTGTCTCTTGAATAGGTATAGATCTCTCGGTCTGATACTTGGTATGAATAGATTTGGACAGAGAAGAATATGGTAGATCAATTTTTAATGATAAGACTTGTGTTGACTTCCTTGTGATGCATGTGTTCAAGGCTTTAATTAAAATGACAACCATGATAATCATTGTAAGAACAAATATTAAATAGACATGGAAAATATATATCAAGACTTGGTTATTAGATTTATTCTTATTTGTTTTACACTTCATTTTTATCGAAGAGTTGTTGTAAGACATATCATGATGTGATCTTTGGGAAGATTGGTATTTGATCCTTAGATAGTTGATGTTATGTTAGTTATATTCCCATTTGATCTAACCCATAGATTTAACAAAGGTTGTATTGAAGTTTATCGCGTTCTACTTGATGATCTACAATTTTATAAACATTAGTGATATTTTAATCATTCAGACAAGTTTTAATCAATATCACAAATTTTTTTTGAATTTTCGATGCATGAATGCAATGCATAGTGTGCTTCCTCTTTATTTCTAGTCACTAATCCTATCACGAATCATAGTGTGCTTATATAGTTTAGGAATCAATCGAGAATAAAGCTAATATATTCTCGGTCAACTCAGAATATATTCTCTGTTGACCTAAAAATAGCAAAATCGTGCACTGACATAAACATATAACACTTGGACCACACTTGTAAGGACAATTACTCCATGCTAGAATTTCCAAATTTAGTCTCGTAGAAGCCAATAATGTATCAAATGTTTCCTTTATCAAAAAGGAAAATAAAAGCCAACAATAAACGTCAACCAGAAAAGAAACTTGTCATCTAATGAACCGAAATAGGCGAATAGATGTTTAGAATGCGTTGTACGTAAAGATAGGACGTGAATTTCATTGGTGATCAATGACTAACACGAGAAAATGTACATCTACCAGATATTGGTTTTCTGAATTCAACTTCCATGAAAAGTTTTTTATATTACAACAGAGTACACGTGGGGTTTAGAAAACATACTGAGCCATCTCATTGTCAACAATACTACCTCCAACCCAAGCCTTAACGCCTATATTTTCTTCAGAAAGTCAAACGAAGTAAATTTTGATCAAATTTTTAGAAACAAATATGAAAAAATATAATATTTTGTAGATACCATATGAAAATATATTTTATTATCTATCTAATAATATTGATTTTGTACTTTTAATGTTAATGATTTTTGATAAAAACTAGTTAAACTTAACATAGTTTGACTTTCTGAAAAAAATAGGCCTTAAGCCTTGGATGGAGGTAGTACGCATGGACGAGAATTCATATTACTATAATTGAAAACGCGACCTCATGACAATAATTGGAACTGCTCTATCCTCCAATGGTCTCAAATTAGCCCTGCACAGTGAACTGCCGCTGAAATTCGTATTTTTTAAAGGTCGTTCCATTACTTAATATGTTTAAATATTACACCTGCATCTAGGTAACTAAGATGCATATAGCTGACCGAATTCAAAAGTATGAAAAGAAACAAATAAAATCTTGCCTCAAAAACTATAAAGACGACTGGTGTTGATGGAGGACCAATCCGTTAACCGTGTAAAAAGACCGCGGTCCTCCACATGTTATAGAAACGACCATGAACGAAGCGTAGTTGTGCGCCGGTAGATAACCTGCATAAGGGAAGAAATTTTATGATTAATAACCTGTGATGGTTGCTGCTTCCGCGTTGGCAACCGCCTCGATCTCGGCGGCCCTTGCCGCCTGCAGCACCGCTGATGTGTCCTCCCGGAACCGCTCCGACACCACCTGCACGGTATGCAGGCCGCTGCTTCCGCCTCTAGCATGGCGTGGAGGGCGGCCTGCTGGCATGAGGCCTCAGCCGGCGTCCGCTGGGCGATCTCATCACCGCCCGCTGGGAGTCGAGCTCGGCCCAGGCGCGGCGCTCTGCCGCCATGAACTTCCACCCGCGCTCTTCCAAGGCTCTATAAATCTGGTCTGCCGTTGGTTCCTAACGCTACCAGGAACGGACCGACGCCTCAATTGTGTCCACGACATACAGACAAAAAATGTTCTAATTCCGTGTTCAAAATGCGGTGAATGACCTAAACCATTCGCATCGTTGTTGATTCGCTTGGGTTATGGGTAGGAGAGAGGTAGGAAAGGTAGGTACTAGGTAGTGGCGGTACCTAGCTAAATGGCCCGTTCAATTGGTCTGCATATAGGACTATAGGAGTAGAGGCGGTACTAGGTAGAGGCATGTACCACCTTTCAGGTTTTTGAGTCCCCTCAAATGGTATAGAAGATACCCTGGTTTGGATGGCATCTTTACAGTAAAGAGTGCATATAAGCTTGCAACAAGACTGAATAAATCAGACCATAGTGCGTCAAGCAAAAACCCTGACAGAAGCAGATTCATATGGCTAAATATTTTGAAAACTAATGTTCCAAACAAGGTGAGGATCTTCAGTTGGTGTTTGCCTTCTGATAACCTTCCTACAAGGGAGTGTAAAAGGCGCTAAACTCTGGAAATCTAAAACACTTGTGTTGTTTGCGGAAATGCTGAGGAAGATAGCTTCCATGTGACTGTTGAATGTACAAAAGCAAGAGTGCTCAGAAAGAAAATGAGAGAGTTTTAGGCTTTGCCTAAAGAATAAGATTTTAGAAGAATGGGTACTGATTGGCTGCTGATCTTTCTTGATAAAACAAACGAAGTCATGCACCATACTATTCTCTTGCTCCTATGGCGATTCTGGTATACAAGGAACGACATCTATCATCAGGGACGGAGACAAGGGGGGACGAGCAGGGGCTACGCCCCCCCTATGATCCTGATTTCCTTAAGGAAAATAGTCATGCTTGATGCTTGTCCATGGTGTTTTAGCTAGCTTTGCCCCCCTTAATCAGATCACAACACTAATACTGCCCCCCTTGATGTCAATTCCTGGCTCCGTCCCTGTCTATCATGCAAAGGGAGATGCTACCATTGAACAATCCGTGATGTTTCTTCTCTCTTATGTCCATAATTTAAATGCTAATCCTTAGAGACGTGGGGTTCCTGTTTATACAGATACAAAAGGGAAAAGACATGCTCACGAGTATGTTGAAGTACAAAATAAAAAGAAGACAGATGCAAACCAGATCGGGTGGATCGCACCACCTATAGGATGGCTAGATGTAAATGTAGATGGATCGTTTGTACAAGATACTGGAAAAGGAGCAACCTGTGATGTTATTAGAGACCATCAAGGTCATGTCTTTGCTGCATCGGGGAACGTTCTTGCAACTTGTAATAGTGTAGAGGAGGCTGAAGCTCGACCGCTCATTGATGGTGCTAAATTGGCTAGTGAATGGAATAATTCACCTATTATCTTCGTATCTGATTGTGCCAATGTGGTAAAAGAACAACAAAAGGGTCAGGAATCGGCAACACACTTGAGAAGCATCTATTATGATTAACCTGTCGCAGTTACTGTTTTTCTAGGGTGGAAGTGTGTTTTAGCTAGAAGAGCTCAAAATTACTCGGCGCATGAGTGCGCCACCAATGTTAGCTATTTAGATGTTGGATGTGTTTGAAAGAATCATTTCCCTGAACGTATGGCTGAAGCTATGGCGTCGTTACACATCATATGATTTGATATAAATGAAGCTCTTTAGCTCTAAAAAAAGTAGAGGCGCATGGGTTCACTGGTCACCTGCACCCTCGATAGTGCAGGCAGGCAATGGATATTCCGGCGTTCACACACGCACTCCTGAAGCCTGCGCCCGTGCAGTGATCCGAGAATCCCGCTGCCGGCGTACTGCCGGAGTAGCCATGTACTGTACTACCTGCAGCGGCGGCCGGCCGACACGTACGCGGCCTTTTGTCTCGAGGCCTTTCTGGTTCCGCTAGCGCGCGCGAGACCACGTACCGCCCAGTTTACGGAGCCACGTTCGCCATGGAGCCGATGCGCGCGGCGAGCCGAGACTCGTCGTGGCCACACGCGCCGGCAGATGATTCGTTGCTTCGACACTTGATTGCTCGCTCGCGACAAGGCTGCGAAAACGTGCTGCTCTTTGCGGCGGGCATGTGTCCGGTATCTTCGGTTCGTCTAGAGCAGGTTCGGTATCTTCGGTTGGTCTCCACGTACCTTTATACCCGCCAAAAGAACCAACAGAAATCGTACAATATGTTCGTGCCACTTTATGGCACATCTTTTACCACTTCTTTTTTTGAAACAAGGAGAGGCCCCGAAGGAGCCTGGACACTTTCATTAATTTAGCGGTGCAGGTACAAATGCAGTATAGACATAACAAAAGCACACAACAATAAAGAAGTCCATACTAGTTACAGAAAAGATCCTAGAAAGAAAGAAAAAAAAGAAAATGCATACTTTGTCACCGCCGCTCCCTCCGGTAGATTCACATCCTCTTCCTCCAGCAGCCACCGCCGCTCCCTCCGGAAGCATCGCCGCTCCTTTCTGGACCGCAACCACCGTCGCTCTCATTCGCATCCCCCAGGCTCCATCTCGGCGGCTCCATTAGAAAATGAGGATTTTTCGACGACGCCCCACCGTAGCTTCCCATCGGCGCCGCGAGGACGAGGTCTACGCCCACTTTTTTTTTGAACGGGGAAAGGTCCCGAAGGACCAGAGACTGCTCTATTCATATGTGGTGGCCTTACATTTTACATAGAGGACCTTCAATAAACAAGACAATACAGCTTGGTCTTGGAATCTTGCAAAAAGAACCCTACATAAATTAGCAAAAACGCCATCGGGTCCTTCTTCTTCCTTGTCACCACCAGCACTGGATTGGCTCGGATCACAGCGGCCAAACTCAGGACCGGGGACAACACCACTTGGCCTGAGAATGGTTGGAACCGCCGCATCGAGGTAGCAGGGCCTCCGCCGAAGGAGGTTGAACACGCACGAGCGCATAGGCTGCATTGGCGTTTGGGGTGGCCGCCGACTCGGCCGAAGATCACAACAGCCAGACTCTGCAGCTGTGTAGAAACCCCAAAAAGCAGCAGCTCGATCTTTCCCCGGAGATCTAGATCCCTCAACCAGCATCCTTCGTCCACCACCATGGCGGCCAGTCGGGACTCCGGCGCCCAGATCTCGATCTCCCACACCAGGGGCCTTATTCGAGGAGATGCCTGCGGTAGGCTCCATCACCGCCTCCGTCTCCGCCCATCGGAGCTCCACGGGAAGAGGCTGCACCGTCGGGAAGCACCGGACCGAACCCAAGAGATCCAGCACCCTACTCCTAAACTCTGGCATAACGCCAAGCCAAACAAACACTAGAACTAGTACTAAACCTAAACTACTGCTGTACATGGGAGGGACCCTCACCCTTCTCGTCGCCGGCGATCGCCGGAGAGGAGAGGGGAGGGGCCAAGCGCCCAAGATCTGGAAGAGAGCGGAGAGACCAAGAGGGGAGGGAGCAGAAAGAAACTTCGTCTACGCCCACATGGATTGCACCCTCCTTGCGCTACCGTCTTCGCCACGGAAGGGAGTCCGTGTGCCGCCTCCACACACCGGATTCCAAGGCCGGGTATGAGCGCCCCCACCGTGTCGACCTCCAAACTAGGGGCATCTCTAGCGGGCTAACGCATTTCCGACATCTAAAATGTTCGCGCGCGCCTGTTTTCGTCGGCCCGCGGACGCGAAAATGGTCATGCGTCCATTTGTTCAGAAATTTTCGAAAACAGTTTAAACAATCAAATTGCACGAAATTATAGTCATCATATTGGCTCAAATTGAGGTCTCAAATAAGTTCATCATATTTTGCACATGCTACGGTGCAAAATGGAGTTTAAAAGGGGCACAACATGGCCATAACAACAAATCAAGTCCAAAAGGAGGCCATGGTGTTTGATAATGCCGCCACCGCAGATCAGGCGCCTCGCGCGCGGATTTTGGCGTGCTTCTTTATGAACCAGGCCCAGGTGTCGTCGTCCATGTTACTCACGTTGGTCAGTATGTTCCTTGTGTCCTCTGCACGGGTCTTGGCCTCGGCGTCCATCCTTCTAGCCTCGGCGTCACGCAATTTGGCCATGGCGTTTGCCTTTTTGGCCTTGACGTCCATCCTTTGGACCTCAATGACCTCTTTGGTGAGGTTGGGGTAGATGACAGTTGCGGCCTATTTTTTCAGATGCTTCTTCTCGTCTCTTTTATCCATGGTGGCTTGATTCTCGGCCATCGTCTTCTTAAGGTTTGCGTGAACGCAAGGGCTGCTGCCTCCCAGGCTAGATCGGCCTTGGTAGCCTTATGGCCCCGGGGACGAGGTGGCAGTACTTTCTGACAAGGATCGTTGTCTTCACCGTCGACGACAACCGTTGTTGTCCCATTCTTGACAACTTCATCGTAGGCCGCAAAGCTTACCTTCTACTTTAGCACGTCCTTCAGCTTGTCCCACCAATAGACCATATGGAAGTCCTTATGTGTTGCTTTCAACTTCTCCAAGGTCCTGGATACCTGCAATTGGTTAAAGCCCATGGTTTGCGAATGATGTACATAGAATTGAATGATGATGCTCATTTTCTTTACCACTGAAATCACGCCAATGCCACTCAGGGGGTTGTTCTCAACATGTTCGACGGCGGAGCAAAACTTGATGGTCTCTTGTTTGATGTAGTTCCATCTTTTTCTGATGGACTCTTCCGTGCGAGGGCTTTTCATCTCGTAGGGCGCATGACGCTTTTCTCTCATGGTACTTCTAGACCACCTTTGCCCAATACACCATGTGCTTTCAGCTGCATATGCGACACCATGTGCTGGGTGGCCTCCACGTGCTGGATGGCGGCGGCCGCTGCATTCCTCTCCTTCAGATTCTTGCGCCGACCGCGACACTTCGCGGCCTTGACGTCTTTCTGCTCCTTGGACAACACCTTCTTTGCCATCTTCGGCTTAGCTTCCCGGCCGCCGGTGGAGGCACGCTTTGCTTCGGGCCGGAGATGCGTCCTCCATTGGGGCTATGGTGGTGGCTATGGGGAGTTCGGCGCGGCGGCGGCGGTGAGGGTTCCCTCGGATTTCATGGTGGCTGCAGCGACGAGGACGTCCATCGCTATGGCTTCGACTGTTGGCGCCGGTCTATTTTGATTTTTTGCGCTGGGAATGGCCACTGGCGGAAATGTAATAGGCGTCCCCGCCACTGACGCGCAGGTCCTACATAAGTTTCGGCGGTCACTCGGCGCGTCCGCGCAGCGTCCACGGAGACGCAAACTCGACGCATATTTAGGCCAGGTTTGCGTCTCGCGGACAGCCCGAACACTATGCGTCGAGCCGTTGGACTCGGTCCAGATGCATTTTCTATTCGCGCGAACGTAAACGGTCGATCAACGTTCGTTTGCGTCGTCTAGTTGGAGATGCTCTAAAGGTCAAAATTTTCTCCGCAGACGTAGCCGGGGAGCGGGTTTTCGTCAAGGTGGCCACCCCAGGGGTCAACCGCGCCGATAGAGCCCGGCGGCAGGACAAGTACCTGCCGCCGCCCGACGTCTCCATCCACCCAAGACTCTGTGCCCTCGAGCTTGGGTCGTCCGCAAACAGGTGAGGCCGACGCCCTCATTTGCACAGATTTATTTCCACCAGGTGATTGTTGTTTGTGCGGCATGCGATTGTTGTTCTTGTGCCCCATGGTGATTGTTGCTTCAGTACTGGCATGCGATTGCTGCGCCGAGCTCTAGGATGCGCGCCCACAGTTCGTCGATCGGGGATATCAGACGCCGACATGTTCAGCTGAGAGCGGATGACAACGACAGCTGGTTATCTCCTTGGGTGGCTCTCTCCCGTAGGCATGCAGGCCTTCGTCGTCTCCTTGCATCGGCCGCGCGGCGGACAAAAGTAAAACAACTAAAAATCAGTAAGGTACGTTCTACTAACAGATGCGTGATTCTCACGAGTCACATTTGAAACAGAAGATAAATCTTTCAAATTTTTGGTACGAACTAGCTAATGACAGATGCATCTAAATTTTGATCTGAATTGATGTAAACGTTGCAAAAAGTTCCCTAACTCACGATAAAAAAAACTAATGCCCTCAAGGCCTCAACCATAAGCCAAATACTGTAGGAGATAAGATAATATAGACTGTCAAGAAAAAGATGAGATCATACGAGGCTAACTAATAAGAACAATGGACAATTGTTCAGTAGGATCAGCTGAAATATCATGTCACACGACTGTTTTGTTTCAGGTCCTAAACTACTGGAGGAAGCTCCTAAGTGAGCAAAAACATCTACTCCTCCAGGTTCTTGTTCGCTCAAATCTCTACGTGGACAAATGAACTACACTTGTTGTTTGTTGTTTGTCAACATAAATCTTCTCCAGGTTCTTTTATCTTCGCTCTAATCTTCTACTTTTTGTAACGGTTTTATTTGGTGGCTTACTTCTCTAATTATTTTTTCTCTTATTTTAGTTGCAAAAATGTTACATCTGAGAAAATGGAAGCCAAATTAATGAGACGTACTAAAATTTTACACTAAACTTTATACTCTTTTATAACTTGTTATTATAATACAATCTTAATAATCATACATTCATCATTATATAGTTAGCGTAGTTAATCAAATATAAAATGCAACTATTATTAATTTTCTCGTTATTTTGTTTACAATATACATTAATTACTATACTTACATGGGGCTAAACATATGTATTCGGTATGAAAACTTTGTTATTTTGAACCATAAAATACATTGACAAATTAAATTGTAAGCATCCTTGTTTTTGCATCTACATTAATGTTTATATAACGGATATTCAATTCGGCTCTCGGGTGCATATGCTCCCTCTACCAAAAAAACATATTTCGAAGTGTTTAAAAAATTTGATAAAAAATTGTAGATGTACATTTCTATCAAGTTTAACAACCGATATTTTTTGTGGTCTATGCAAAAAAGAGAAAATTCGTCTTGTCAAAAGCCTTATTTTAAACACTGAATTTTTTATTTTTACACACGTGACACGACAAGTCAATTTTTCATGAAACAACTTTGTTGGCGCGTATCACGCGAAGATGTACGTTTGAACTTTTAGTTTTAATTTTTTTAATATTTTAAAATATGTCTGAGATGCATTTCAAAATATAGGGAGGATATATACTTCCATGTGCAAAAACATCACTCCGTATATATAACGAATATCTTAATAGGGAGATTTCTAGTGTATGATTATGTAAGAATTTTTTTTAGAAAGTTTCAGATTATAAATTGGACCATTTGCTTTGAGTTTCCCTGTTTTTTTGTGATCCGACGTGTCTTATAAGTTACTCCCTCCGTTAGGGATTATAAGGCTCGAGAGCTTTTTGAAAATGTTAGAAATTATAAGGCTTATCTCATTTATTGTCCTTTCTCATCCAATGCATGCCCTCCTTTTTCTCTCTTTTCTTCCATACATGCAAAACTATTGATTCATGCAATAATTAATGAGAGAAGTAATGAATTTCTTGGTCTTAGAAAATTATCCTGGGCCTTATAGTCCCTAAGGCTGCTCATGGTGGGAAGTTACTTAGACTAGTAACATATGTCATGTTACTAGTCTAAGTTACTACCTCCATAGTGCGTAGTAACTTAGATGTGGTTTCATGCATTGTGTCATTTATTATCGTTGTAGACTAGTAACCAATTAGATCCTTTTTCTGGGCTGGAAGTGCTGTCAGGAGGAAATATCACTTTGTCAAGTGGAAGTGGATATGTAAGCCAAAAATGAAAGGAGGTTTGGGAATGAAGGATCTCTACAAACTCAACAACAGTTGATGTGTAAGTGATGGTGGAAGCTTGAACATGGCTCTGGCCCATGGCAGGATTTGATGAAACAAAAATACTTGAGAGGGGGGGGGGGTCTATTATACTAAGTACAAATCTGGTGATTCTCCAATGTGGAAAGACATGCTTCAGGTCAAGCACATCTATCTGAAGGGCAGAAGAATGAAAGTGGGCAATGGCAGGAGCACTAGCTTTTGGGGAGATGCCTGCTGTGACCAATTACATCTACTGGAAAGATTTCCAGATATTTACAACATATGTATGGAACAAAACATTTCTGTAGCTGATGCAACTGCTATGAATTGGAATTTTTTTTCCTTTAGAAGATGGATGACTCCAGATTTGGCCTTGCAGATACATGGACTATCCCAGATACTTGCCCAAACAGTGCTCGGTGAGGAACCAGACAAACCATTCTGGAAGTGGACCAAGAGTGGCAAATTTTCTGTTAGCTCTGTGTATAAACACCTATGTGGTTGTGGGATAAACAGGTCTTTCAAACACCTGTGGAAGAGCAAAATTCCCCTCAAGATAAAGGTTTGGCTGTTGCTTATATGGCATGATGCATTAGCTACCAAGGATAACTTGTTGAAACGCAACTCGCAAGGGGACTCCACCTGTCAGTTTTGTAATGGAAATGAAACCATTTCTCACATGTTCTTTACCTATCTAGGCAGGCGATTGGTGCTCCCTCAAGGCCTGGTTTCTTCACTTAGTTTTTCTGGTGGTTTCCACAATTCATGTCTGCCAGTAGAAATACTCAAATTGCTGGGTTGGTTGCTATTTCCTGGGCTATTTGGAAGCTCAGAAATAGGGCGTTCTTTGATCACAAGCTAATAAAAATTCCTTTTGAACTAATTAGTTACTCCACTGTGTTCATGAAACACAGGTAGGTTTGCATTAAGGGAAGGACGCTGATGACATTCGTGCTGGCGCAGACGGCTTGCTGCGTTTGGCTGGTGCTTCTCCTGCTCCTGGAAGGAATTCTACAACGTCAGTCGATCGCCGCCCTCTCAGGCTGATGGATATCGAATTATCGATAGAGATGTGGAAAATGACAGGAAGATGGAAACTGATGATCTCCATGACGATATCGTATGTGTGCACTTGCAGTTGCTTCTGTTTTTCGCAAACTTTTTGCTGCTGGAGGTCCTTTCGGTAGTTCTTTGGCTGGTGGATGTATTCGTTGGTTCTGGTGTGGTGTTGTACATATGTAGAACCTCTAAGTCCCTCTCAAACGCTAGCAGTTGGCGACGCTCTCCCCCCTGCTGTTTTTTACTTTGCTTTGATGTTGGCTGTTGAGCCTTTGACGATGTATTTCGTTATCTGCTGATAATAAAATTCGATCCAGTGGGATCGCTTGGAAAATAAAAAAAATAGTATTATGAATCCACTAAATTTCTCTTGCACATGACTTGAATTTCTAGGCTCATGAAGATGCCTTTGGTACTATATTCACTATTATTCATGTCGGTCTTTTTTAACGCCAGATGACAGATGGACAACAGACGTCCTAGAATCCCTCTACCTGCAGGTGTAAGTGCATCAGAGCATCTCCAGCGGGGCGACCCAAACGGACGCTGAGCGACCATTTGCGTCCGCCGTGCCGAAAAATGCGTCTGGTGCCACCTCCAGCGGGGCGACACAAAGTGACCGGGCCGTCCGTGGTGACGCAAACCTGGCCCAAATATGCGTCTCGGATGCGTCTCTGTGGACGCTGCACGTACGCGCAAAGTGTCCGCTCGCGTCTAGCGGACGTTTCGTCGGGCCCGCCTGGACCCTGCGTCGATGCATCTTCTCAGGCGCGCCAGCGACTGGCGCCGCTTCGTCGCTTCGGCAGTCTGCGCCGCGTTAATGGCATGCCTCGGGTGCCGAGCGGTCGCCGCCCACCTCCGCCAACGCAGTAATGGTGACGCCACGTGTCCCGCCGCGGTCGCCTGCCTCCGGCCTATATAAAGAGGGCGCACGTTCTTCTTCCTCATGCACTCCTCCAAACAAACCCTAGCCGCCACAAGCCCCACCGTAGCGCCGTCATGCTCTTCCTGCGACGCAGCCAGGCCCGCGAGGAAATCCATGGCGGGTCCTGGTGGCTGGCGAGTCATTCGAGGCCGCGGGCCTGGGCGCCCCCTGGGCCGGGGAAGGGGCCGTCGTGGTGGAGCAGCTGCGGCCCCACGGTCGCCGTCGCCTGCGTCCTCTTCGTTTTCGCAGGAGGACCGCTGCTTCGAGTTCCTCCTCCGCATCGACGACGACCCACTCGGCATCAAGCGGCTCCCGGACAAGTTCACCGAGTTCGTCGATGGCATCGAGCCGGCGCAGTTGCAGGTACGGGAGGCCAGCTGCAACTTCTACCGGTGGACTGTCGAGGTCTTGTTCGACGGGCAGGGCAAGATGTACCTGCACACGGGGTGGGACAAGTTCGCCCGCGACCTCGCGCTCGACCCGGCTGCCAGCTCACCTTCCTCTACGAGGGGGACGGCGAGATGATCGTCAAGGTGTTCGACGACACAACGTGCCGCAGACACTACCACACCGACGAATCCGGCTCGGACACCGATAGTTAGAACTTAGTGTTCTTTCTTTGCAGCGAATATGGCTACGTGCCCGTTGAATCCAGTAGTGAAGGTTTCTAGTTGTTCTTCCTCGAAAGAACCAACAGGGGTACTATCACCAGGTGGATTTTCAAGTTTGAATGACTGAAAGTGCCTGAGAGTGTTCTTTCTTGGCAGCGAACATACGGAATCAACACACTGATTTTCCTTTTTTACAATGTTTTTATTTGTGTCAACCATGGTTCAAGCTATATATTAGTTTGTGTAAACCATGTTCTCAATTATATATAAGTTTGTGAAAAACCATGTTCCAATATGTAATGTTTGGAACTATGTTTAAATGCGTCGACCCGCTGGAGCCACCTCCAAACGCAAACGGACGCGCGGACAAAAACGATCATTTTCGTATCCACGGAGCGACGCAAACAGACGCTCACGGATAATAAAATGTGTCGTCCCGTTGCAGATGCCCTCGGTGCACCTTTTAACACCAACACATCGTAAAAGATTTGCAGGTAGCCATGTATACCCGCCGCACCAACCAAATTTTTGATTAAATTACATAGATCTACCACAATTGAGACAGTAGTAACGGGTCAGTACCATTCTTGGAAATTTTTGCTAAAAACTACAACTTCAGAGGTAACCAACAACAGATTGCGCAAACAGTCGTCTGATCGCAGTTTAGGTGAAGAGGGTCCACTGTCAGGCCAGTCAGGCCAAACGGCCGTTTTCTCCCGTTAGGGGCCAGCTGACGCTGTAGGTGCAACAGCGAAGAGCAGAAGTACATGCAGGACATGGGAATGGTCCTAGCTAGCGGTACTGCAGCGCACGTACGTCCGGTAGCCAGACGCGGCCGCGTGGTGGCACGCTAGCGCGGAGGTCGTCCAGGAGGCGGCCGAGCTTGGCGACCATGTGCTCCACCGGGCTGTAGGAGGAGGCGGTGTGGTCGGCGGCAGGATCCTCGTCGAGCGCCCAGCGCAGATCGGCGACGTAGATGACTAGGCCGGCGTGCTGGACGCCTGGACCAGGACGGCGTCGACGCTGCGGCGGAGCTCGGCAGCCTTGACCACGACGTCGGCGCGGTTCATGAGGTGGACATGCACGTAGGAAAACTCGAGCTTGAGGAGGTGCGCGCCGGCTAGCTTCTCAGGGACCTCTCCGCGCTCGAGTCGCCGCGGCAGCTCGCCAGCGACGGCCTCCACCATCGACACCAAGTCCCCCACGACCAAGGAGTTGCTGTTCCTCCCCTGCTTCTGCACCATCACCTCCAGGACCGCCCTCACGGTCGACCGGTCGATGGGGACGGACGGCGACGCGCCATCGACGGATGCGTCGGCGGAGGGGACACTGGTGGGAGTGCGAGCTGGTCGCGGTTCCGCCGGTACGCGCTGCTCCCCTCCGGCATCCACGGTCACGAACCTTGACGTCGTCGCTCGCGGCACGACGCTCCTGCTCGCTGGGTCTCTACATCCACGGTCACCCTCCTCGACGGCGTTGCTTGTAGAACGACCGTAGTTCCAGCCATGGTCATCCTCGTGCACCGCCGGTTGGTTCCGCGCGCACGCGTCGCCGGCCTGGTTCCCCTCGCGCCGCTGGCCAGGTCCGCGCCACCGGCCAGTTTCCCTCGCGCCGCCGGCCATGTCCGCGCGTCGCAGGCCAGTTCCCCTTGCGTCGCCGGCCAGGTCCGCGCGTCGCCGGTCAGTTGCCCTCCCGCAGCGGGACAGGTCCGTTGGAGCAAGGACGGGCCGCGCGCTGGCGCACAGCGGGGAGGGCGTCTGCGCAACAGCGCGCCCTTGTTGCTCTAGCGAGTAACGACCACGCCACTCGCCGCACCTCCGGCTCGGCCGCGCCCCACTCGCCGCTCCTCTGGTTTCTGTCGCGCCTCGAGCGCACCTGCGACCCGCCGGCTCTCCGCTCCTGCCGCTGCGCCGCTAAGGCACCTCCCGTGCCCACTCGATCGTCAGCGACCGCGTGCCTGCGTCGTTTGGCTGACAATAGAAAGAAGGGAAAATTCAAAGGAGAAAAGAAGAAAATCTCATGATCTCTGTGACTCTGTCATGCTCCTAACGGGACAAAACCTCCGCTACGCCTAGTCAGCACTGACAGTGGGCCCGCAGGTCTTAAACTGCTCCCAAACTTGTGTTTGCGCTATCTGTTACGAATTACCTCTGAAGTTGTAGTTTTTAGCAAAAAAATCTAAGGATGGTACTGACCCGTTACCACTGCCTCAATTGTGGTAGATTTATGTAATTTACTTCAAATTTTTGGTCGACCTTGTCCCACTCACGGTCGATCGACATGTGAGACTGCGACGTTCGGCCACCGCGCGCGCGAAACCAGCCAACAAGGGCGGAGACCACGTGACCTACTAAGGGCATCTTCAACCGAGCGACCCAAACGGACGCACTAGGCCGTCCATTTTAGGCCGTTTGGGTGGCCGCTCGGACACGCGGACAGCGCCCCGTGTCCGCGCACTACTAGAAAAACAGGCTTCCGGTGAGCCCCATAAGTCGCGAAGGTAAAGGAACCGCGACTAATGGTACCTTTAGTCGCGGTTCGGGAGGCGAACCGCGACCAAAGGCCTGGGCCCGGGCGCTCGGTGGCCAGCCGTTGCACGTGGGGGGCTTTAGCCGCGGTTGGCCAGCCAACCGCGACTAAAGTGCCGAAGGCCTTTAGTCGCGGTTGGCCTGGCCAGCCGCCCCCCCTATATATACCCACCCAGCAGCCAACACTTAGCCATTTGGTGCCATTTTCTTCACAAGCTTCACAAGTGGGTGTTAGGTTTGCTTTTGGTTCCTCTTATGCACATAAGGTGTTTGATGAAATGCCCCAAGAGCATGAAACAAACATGATATGAAGTGTTGGAGCCACACTTGAGCTTTCTCATTTATTTTTTCCTCCTCGATCGCGGTTAGCAACTTGAACCTTTGATGTGTCGTTGATAAAATGTGCATGTGTGTGTAGTTCATTGTTTAATTTATATTGTTTGTAGCTAGTTAGTTTAACAAATGCATGATGGTTAATTATATATTTTATATTATAATAATGCAGATGAATCGACAATGGATGTACGGTAACCGACTCTCCGGCGAGTTCAGTACGGGTTTGAATGATTTCCTCGTAGTGGCTAATGCGAACAAGCAGGGGGTTTTGTTATCTGTCCATGTGTTAAATGTAAGAATCAGAAGGGTTACTCTTCCTCAAGAGATGTTCACATGCTTCGGCACGGTTTCATGCCAAGCTATAATTGTTGGACCAAGCATGGAGAAAGAGGGGTTATAATGGAAGAAGATGAAGAAGGGGATGATTTCATCGATGAAAGCTATCTTGCTCATTTCGGTGATACTTTCATGGAGGATGCTGAAGGTGAAGGGGAAGGTGAAGGGGAAGGTGAAGAAGAGGCACGTGATGATCCCGTTGATGATCTTGGTCGGACCATTGCTGATGCACGGAGTCGCTGCGAAACTGAAAAAGAGAGGGAGAATTTGGATCGCATGTTAGAGGATCACGGAAGGCGTACCCCGGATGCGATGATGGTCTGAAAAAGCTAGGCTGCACACTGGATTTGCTGAAATGGAAGGCACAGGCAGGTGTAGCTGACTCGGCATTTGAAGACTTGCTGAAAATGTTGAAAGAATATGTTTCCAAAGAATAAGGAGTTGCCCGCCAGTACGTACGAAGCAAAGAAGGTTGTCGCCCTCTAGGTTTAGAGGTTCGAAGATACATGCATGCATCAACGGCATCCTCTACCGCGGTGAATACGAGAATTTGAATGAATGCCCGGTATGCACTGCATTGCGTTATAAGATCAGAGGCGGTGACCCTGGTGACGATGTTGAGGGCCAGAAACCCAGGAAGAAGGTTCCCGCCAAGGTGATGTGGTATGCTCCTATAATACCACGGTTGAAACGTCTGTTCAGGAACAAAGAGCATGCCAAGTTGTTGCGATGGCACAAAGAGGACCGTAAGTCGGACGGGGAGTTGAGACACCCCGCAGATGGAACGCAATGGAGAAAGATCGACAGAGAGTTCAAAGATTTTGCAGCTGACGCAAGGAACATAAGATTTGGTCTAAGTACGGATGGCATGAATCCTTTTGGCGAGCAGAGCTCCAGCCATAGCACCTGGCCCGTGACTCTATGCATCTACAACCTTCCTCCTTGGTTGTGCATGAAGCGGAAGTTCATTATGATGCCAGTGCTCATCCAAGGTCCGAAGCAACCCGGCAACGACATCGATGTGTACCTAAGGCCATTAGTTGATGAGCTTTTACAGCTGTGGGGCAGACCTGGTGTCCGTGTGTGGGATGAGCACAAAGAAGAGGAATTTGACCTACGAGCGTTGCTTTTCGTAACCATCAACGATTGGCCTGCTTAGTAACCTTTCGGGACTGTCAAATAAGGGATACAATGCATGCACGCACTGCTTACATGAGACTCAAAGTGTACATTTGCCAAATTGTAAGAAGAACGTGTACCTTGGGCATCGTCGATTTCTTCCGAAAGGTCATCCAGTAAGAAAGAAAGGCAAGCATTACAACGGCAAGGCAGATCACCGGCCGAAGCCTGCGGAACACACTGGTGCTGAGGTATTTGATATGGTCAAGGATTTCAAAGTCATCTTTGGAAAGGGTCCTGGCGGACAATCAGTTCCGAAGGGAGCTGACGGGCACGTAGCCATGTGGAAGAAGAAATCTATATTCTGGGAGCTAGAATATTGGAAAGTCCTAGAAGTCCGCTCTGCAATCGACGTGATGCACGTTACGAAGAATATTTGCGTGAACATCCTAAGCTTCTTGGGCGTGTATGGGAAGTCAAATGATACAAAGGAAGCACGGCAGGACCAGCAAAGTTTGAAAGACCCTGATGACCTGTATCCGGAACGGTTTCAAGGTCGTGCCAGCTACGCTCGACCAAAGAAGAGAAGGTCATCTTTTTTGAATGCCTGAGCAGTATGAAGGTCCCGTCAGGATTCTCGTCCAATATAAAGGGAATAATAAACATGGCGGAGAAAAAGTTCCAAAACCTGAAGTCTCACGACTGCCACGTGATTATGACGCAATTGCTTCCGATTGCTTTGAGGGGCTCCTGCCGGAAAATGTTCGAGTAGCCATTGTGAAGCTATGTGCATTCCTCAATGCAATCTCTCAGAAGGTAATCAATCCAGAAGTTCTACCACGGTTACAGAACGATGTGGTCCAATGTCTTGTCAGTTTCGAGTTGGTGTTCCCGCCATCCTTCTTCAATATTATGACGCACCTCCTGGTTCACCTAGTCGATGAGATTTCCATTCTCGGTCCTGTATTTCTACACAATATGTTCCCCTTCGAGAGGTTCATGGGAGTATTAAAGAAATATGTTCGTAACCGTGCTAGGCCAGAAGGAAGCATCGCCAAGGGCTATGGAAATGAGGAGGTAATTGAGTTTTGTGTTGACTTTGTTCCTGACCTTAAGCCGATTGGTCTTCCTCAATCGCGGCACGAGGGGAGACTAAGTGGAAAAGGCACCATCGGAAGGAAATCAACGATATGTATGGACGGCCATTCTCTGACTGAAGCACACCACACAGTTCTGACCAATTCCAGCTTGGTGGCTCCGTACTTTGAGAAACACAAGAATATTTTACGCTCGGACAACCTGGGAAGCCTGAATCCTAGATTAGGAAGGCCCACATGGAGACTTTCGGCAGTTGGTTGAGAAAACATTTAATGAGTGACAATAAGGTTGTAGATCAGCTGTACATGTTGGCCAAGACACCATCTTCGACTATAACGACTTTCCAAGGGTACGAGATAAATGGGAATACATTTTACACGATCGCCCAAGATAAAAAGAGCACCAACCAAAACAGTGGTGTCCGCTTTGATGCAGCAACCGAGAATGGGCAAAAGGTCACATATTATGGTTACATAGAGGAGATATGGGAACTTGACTATGGACCCTCCTTTAGGGTCCCTTTGTTCCGGTGCAAATGGTTCAAGCTAACAGGAGGTGGGATAACGGTGGACTAGCAATACGGAATGACAATGGTGGATTTCAACAATCTTGGTTACCTTGACGAACCATTCGTCCTAGCGAAAGATGCCGCTCAGGTTTTCTATGTGAAGGACATGAGTAGCAAACCGAGGAAACGGAAAGATAAGAAAACGATCAGTACATCATGCGATGATCCAAAGCGCCACATTGTTCTTTCGGGAAAAGAAACATCGTGGGAGTGGAGGACAAGACAGACATGTCAGAAGATTATAATATGTTTGCTGAAATTCCGCCCTTCAAAGTGAACATCGACCCAAGCATTAAGTTAAATGATGAGGATGCTCCATGGATACGGCACAATCGTAAGCAAGGGACACAAGGGAAGAAATGATGTGTAATAATTTATTATTGTACCAAACTTTGTTGAATGAATCATGTGAATTATATTACCCGTGATGTGTTTGGTGTCCATTTTCGAATGATTCAATTGACTCGAGATAGCACTGATGATACATGAAATTTGGAGTGACTAAGTCATACTCCTGCATGAAATTTGGAGTGACTAAGTCATACTCCTGCATACATGAAATTTGGAGTGATTTAGTCATACTCCTGCCTAGGCGTATAATATGCATACTCGTAGTCTTCATAGCCGCCGCCGTTGTACTGGTAGTCGTCGCCTTCTAAGTTGCGGCGTCGTCGTCGCGTCGTTGCTGTCGTCGCTGTCGTCGGGCGGCGCTCGTGGCTCGAACTGAGGGTAGCGCAGGCGGGGGATATCGCCGGCCGTGATGTAGTCCATGACGCTCTGCAGAGTCCGGCCGTACCACCATAGCCGACGGCCGGCCTCGTGGAAGTTTCCAGGAGGCAGACCGTCCTCCTCATACCTGGCGAGCGCCCTCTCACGCCGATTGATGAAGAAGGCGTCCCAAGTATGCTGGTTATCGGGATGCCAGCGGGGATTCATCCGCTGCTCCGGCGTGAGGTCGAGTAGTAGTGGTTCGTGATGGCCGCCCGACGCGCAGTACCCGAGGGACGGGAGGGACGCCGCCGGCGCTTAGGCTCCAGCCGGCAGGGACGCGGTAGCCCGGTGGGCAAGGGTAGTTCGAGGCGCAAAGCTCCTCCACCTGCTGGTAGGTTAGAGTGGGTGCGGTGGAAGCCATGAGAGAGTGATGAGAGATTGTAGCATGCTGGCCAAGCCGGGCTACATTATATGTAGTGAGAAATGGCGGGAAAAATGGGAGCGGGAAGACAGGAGGCGGGAAGAAAGTGGCGGGAAGAAAGTGGCGGGAAGAAAGAGGCGGGAAGAAAGAGGCGGGAAGAAAGTGGCGGGAAGAAAGTGGTGGGAAGAAAGTGGCGGGAAGAAAGAGGCGGGAAGAAAGTGGCGGGAAGAAGAGGCGGGAAGAAAGAGGCGGGAAGAAAGGCGGGAAGAACTGGTGGGAAGATTTTATTTTTCTGAATTTTTTAAATATTACTTGTATTTTTAAGATTTTTAAATGAATTAGTTTTATTTTTCTGAATTTTTTGATATATTATTTGTATTTTTAAGATTTTTAAATGAATTAGTTTTATTTTCTGAATTTTTTGATATAGTACTTGTATTTTAAGAATTTGAATTGAATTAGTTTTATTTTTCTGATTTTTTTGATATAGTACTTGTATTTTTAAGAATTTGAATTGAATTAGTTTTATTTTTCTGATTTTTTTGATATATTATTTGTATTTTTAAGAATTTGAATTGAATTAGTTTTATTTTCTGAATTTTTTGATATATTTTTTGTATTTTTATGATTTTGAAAAAGAAAAGTAATTTGAAAAAAGACCTTTAGTCGCGGTTGGCTGGCGCGACTAAAGGTCTCTGCGCGGGAACGAAAATCCGGCGAAAAGGACCGATCGCGGTTGGCACGCCAACCGCGACTAAAACCCTTTAGTCGCGGTTCGCCTCCAACCGCGACTAAAGGGGGGGGCTATATATTTTCCCCGCGCGGGCGCGGTTCGCACTTCGTCTTCTTCGCGCCTCTCTCCTCCTCGAACGCCGATCGCTCGCCGTCGGCTGCCTGCCGCCGACGAACCTCCTCCCCGCCGTCGCGCGCCGTCACCGCGTCGAACTCCTTCGCCGCCGCGCGCATCGCCGATTTCCGCGCGCGCGGCCGAAACGCCCGTGTACGTGCCCTTCCTCGTTCGCCGGCGCCGCCGCGCGCTCTCATCGTCGCCTGCGTCTGCGCCGCCCCCGTACGCGTACTTCCTCGTTCGATCGACCGTCGCCGCGCGCCGCCGCGCCGCCGGTCCCGAGAGAGAGAGAGATCGGAGAGGCAGAGAAGGATTAAGGGAGAGGAGAGAAGGAGAGAGGGCCAGCCGGTCGGCCGGATTTTTTCTTTTTTTTTGTTCTTTTTAATTTTAACTAGTTAATTAGTTTAACAAAAACGATAAATTAACAAAAAAAAGTAAAACTTGATAATTAACAAAAAAAAGTAAAACTTGATGTGACAGAAACATTCCAAGTGTTAAAAAACATATATATTTCCAAGTGTTAAGAAAATTTGACAAAAATTTTTACATGTAATCTCCAAAATATATGTGTGTTTCGTCAAGTTTCATGAAAAAATAATATTTGTTGTAGTCTACATGTAAAAGAGAAAATCTATCTTGTGACAAGTGTTTATTTTAGCACCGAATTTTATACGCGCCCCCCTTTCGCCACCGCATACACATCTAATACGCCGATCACCCTTTCGCCACCGCCACCGCCACCGCCGCGCCGATCACCCAGTCCGCATACACATCTCATACGCGTCCCCCCTTTCGCCACCGCCACCGCGCGCCCTCTCTCCTTTTGCCACCGCCCTTTCGCCACCGCCACCGCCCCCTTCTTCACTTAATTAATTAGTTTTTACTACATGTTTTCAGGACTGACATATGGCGGACGATAGAGCTGACCCGATTCTGGACAACTATGATCTGGACGTTGAAGACCATATATTCGGCATCATAAAAGGCGATATTCCATATGTGCCGACCGGACAAGAAGAAGATGATATCTCTTCTTATCGAACCTTGACGGTGAAGATGAAGGGCGCCGTCAGCAAGATGATGCCGAAGAAACGTCGGTAAACGACGATCTTCAATTGGAAGTAGCAACCACCTCCGGCGCCGAGGTATATATATACATTGAGCCTCTGGTGATATACAAACTAACTGATTTGAATAAATATGTGTGTACTAACGCGCGCGACTCTCTTTCTTATTTTAGCCCTCGGCCGGATCGTCGAAAAAATCGAGTACGTCGTCGTCAAAGCGTGGCGCAACCAAGACGATGAAACCAAACGAAACATGCACCATCGAGGTTGTCGACGAAGCAACCGGCAGGCCGCTGGAGCCCAGCAAGAACGCCACCAAGTTTATCAGCCAATGCGGAGCCGTTGTTAGAGAGAACGTCTCGATCACCGTCCAGGAGTGGAATGAGCCAAAGAAGGCACGTCTTGGTTTCACTTTCGTCGATAAGAGAACAAAAAAAGATTGCTTCAAGAAGCTTATAGAACATTTCGTTCTACCTCCGGAATACCGCAGATACGATGAGGCGGGTAACAAGATTCAGGAAAACAAGGAGAGGTGCAAGCTAGTCAAACAGTTCGCTCTTTCTAAGATGGCCGACGCATTCCGGAAATACAAGCAAAATCTAGCCCATGACTTTGTCAAGCAGGGCAAGACTCCGGATTTCAAAGGACAATATGAGAAACTGCAACATGATTGGCCAGAATTTGTGAAGCAAAAGAAATCGGAGCAGTTCCTTGAAATGTCGAAAAAAATAAGAAGAATGCGGCCAAGAAGGAGTACAATCATATTATGGGGCCAGGAGGGTATCGCTTTTGGCAGCCTAGGTGGGAGAAGATGGAGAACGAGCTGAGGGCGCGAGGAATCCGTCCAGGTACGGAGGGATGGGACCCAAGGGCCAAAAGCTGGTGGTACGGGCATGGGGGATCGCTGAACCCGGAGACAGGGGAGTGTGTTTATCGGGGCAAAATAATTAAACCCACCCAAAAGCTTATTGAGGCAATGAGGGATGCTCAAGAGGGGAGGATCAAGTTCAACAGAGAGAACGACTGACAAAAGCCCTCGGGAATCCTGAACACGGAGGACGTGTACGAGGCATGCCCGGGGACATTCCGTGGAAAGTAGGGTTCCCCCAGAACGATGACCCGTACGGTTACAGAAGCCGTAAGAGAAAGATGGATCGGGATGCAGATGTTGTGGCGAAGCTGGTAACGGAAATGGATGTGATGAAGAAAACCGTGAGTGTACTAGTAGCCGAAAGAGATGCAGCTCGGGCGCAGCATGAAGATCATCCAATGGATCTCGGAAGCCAGCAGAGAAGAAGCAGCGTGGCTTCCACGGAGGCCTCACCGGCTGGTGCACCGACGATCGAAATTACTGCACCGGAGCATCTGGTGGTCGAAGTTACTGCACCGGAGCCTCCTCGCTACCCCGTGGACGATATAAAGGAGATGAAAGCATGTCATCTGTATTATCCTATCGGGAACATGTCCATGAAGGTAGCCACCGGCAGTGCTTTACCACCTGGAGCACTCCACCACAACAACCCCATTCCAGATGGCTATGCTCGTGTCACGGTGGAGGAGATAGTACAAGGGTTTGAGGACCTGGACATTGACATTGCTACACCTGAAGGGGCGACAAGACTTGGAGATGTCAAGCGCCAGTTCATTCTGTGGCAGAAGAAGTTTATCAAGTTTCCAGGGGAGGCGCCAAGGCAAACAAGTCCACCCTCCGGTGGTGGTGGCGGCGGCGGTGGTGGTGGTGGTGGCTCACCTACATCTCCGGCGGGTAAGCCGACGCCGTCCCCCAATTCACCTCCGGCGGGTAAGCAGACGCCGCCCCCCAGTCCTCGTCCGGCGGGTGATCAGACGCCGCCCCAATCCACCTCCGGTGAAGAAAGAAGCAGAAGCAGTCCTGGGTTATTAACCCGGACCCTTACGTACCTGCAACCACAAAGATACCAGAGCCATCACTTAAGCCTCTCACCAAGAGGTCTTGGGAATGTAGTGCCGAGGAAGTCGAGGCGGGCGCGGCTGCTGATTTAGAGAAATGGAAGGCGAGCTGCAAGAAGAAAATAGAGGGCGAGCCCAAGCCGTATTTTCTGATGAGCAAAAGAAGTGGGCTAAGACATTTTTGAACACACCGTCCCAAGCCGCGAAGAATCTCCCTGACGACTATGAACGTGAACTTCGTAGGCAAGCACTCACGTTCAGGAGGAAGCAGGAGGAGGCGGAGAAGGAGAAGAAAGCCTTGGAGGAGGCCGAGAAAAAATTAGAAAGGGGGAAACAAGTTGCCCAGCTCGGGAAACAAAGTAAACAGTCGATCCCCCCGCTCATAGTGAAAGCCGCAGGTCCGGAGGACGAAGCCCCTGATGTCATAGCAGCTGCGGCAGCACAGGGATTGACGTAGCGAAAGCCAAAGAACAAGCGGCAGACTTAGGTCTGACTCTTCGTGTAGCATTAGGCCTTGATGACGTGGCAATGAAGGACGTAGTATTTGGATATGTGAAGGATGGTCCTCTCGTCGAGCCTGCGCAGGAAGAGGATCTACCTCGACAAATGAAAGGTCTGCTAAATTGGTACAAGGGTTACATAAAACTTAAAAACGCCAGAGACTATATTTATGCGGATGTTAGACCTGAGCATCACTTCAAACATTACTCTATAACAATTCAACGGAATGAATTGTTCCAGCTGTTCAATCTGCACGAGCTCGACAAATCTATCATCAGTTGCTATGTTCTGTAAGTGATTTATTAATTTCTACCCCATCTCGTTCATTGCACACTATATATATATATATATATATATATATATATATATATATATATATATATATATATATATTGTCCTAACTATCTTGTTGTGTACGCTATTATGCAGATTGAAGAAGCGGGAAATGCGAATAAGGCTCATCCATGATGTTGGGTTCATTGACCCACACATCGTTAATTCATATACGTTAGAACACCACCCCAGGGACGTGGAGGCAGACCTGTGGCGGTTTCTTACAAACCAGGAACTCAAAAGTGATATTCTATTTCCTTACCATTTTGGGTGAGTGTTTCTGTCTTGAGCACATTCTCTTTTGTTTACTCCATGCATGGTATGTGGCTAATCGATGAGTTATGCATGACTGTGCGTGTATCGTGTCCACAGGTTCCACTGGATTCTGCTAGTAATTCAAATTCATAACTCCACAGTTCTCGTCCACGACTCTCTGAATATGGATTCGGCGCTTTGGGGCGACATGAGAAAAATGATGCAAAAGTAATTATTTTCATTCATTTGCGCTCTATATCGATCGGCCTATTTAGTTCATCATTTCCTAATATCAAAAGTAATTATTAATAACTCTCTTGTTCATTTAATTTTCTTTGCCTCGTAGGGTTTGGAGACGGTTCGTAGATCAAAAGGTCGGTGAATTTAAAAAAGAGCTGCAATTTAAAAGGGCAAAGACTGCGACTGGGGATATTCAGCCACCGGGGACCAATCTATGTGGATACTATGTTTGTGAGAGGATCCGGAGATACACCACTGAGCGGGAGCCGTCTGAGAACAACCTCAAGAGGATTAACCTCCGGGCGACGCTTAGTCCAGAAGCTCGCTTCCGACCAATTCAAGAGGAACTAGCTGGATGGTTGGCGAACCAAGTCATCGATCCTAGAGGAGAACACTATGTAGAGGACGTAGAACTTTATATGCACTTATAAATTATGTATGGAAACTTGTTCAAAATTGTATATGTGGTCGTCCGATATTGAATATATATTATTGTATATTCCTCTTGAATTCTTTTTGGTTATAATGTCAAATTTGTTTGAAATTGTACATTCACATGCATGTATACCGTAGAATATGTGAAACTCCTTCAAAATTAAAATAAAACACAAAAGAAATAAAACAATACAACTTAAAAAGTAACCAGGTTAGGGGAACCAGGTTAGGGGGGGCTAAAACCCTAAACCTGCGGCGGCCTTTAGTCGCGGTTGGCGAGCAGAACCGCGACTAAAGGTCCTCCGCCCTGGCGCTCGCCTGCCGCCCACGTGGACGGGCCTTTAGTCGCGGTTCGTAAGGAACCGCGACTAAAGGGGGGACCTTTAGTCGCGAATAATAGGTCGCGGTTGCGCAACCGCGACTAATGGCAGTTGCGCACCGCGACCGAAGGCCATTTTTCCACCAGTGGCGTGTCCGTTTGGGTCGCTCGCTGCGCCCAACGCGCGGACGCAGCGCATATGAAAATAAAAAAACAAAAATGAAAATGAAAAAGGAAAACAACAAAAAATAAATTTAAACTAGTGGTTAATTAGACTTAGCTCTATTTTGGGCAATTTTTACACCAAAAGAAAGCCCTATATGAGCTTTAAACTATATATAAAAAAAGCAAACCCTAGCCAGGGTTTGCGAGCACGGTGGCCGCCGGCAGTACTACTCCCAGTAGTACTCGTCGTCGTCGCCGTCGATGAGGACGACGCCCCCCGGCGGCGACGCGCTGTTCCGGCTCGAAACGCCGGAGGGCGCCGGGGACTCCGGCCAGGGCGACCACTGCGCCCTTTCCCAGGCGGAGTGCGGGTCCGGAGGGCTCGCCGGCCTGCGCAGCCGTGCCCTCCGCGCGGACTCCTTCCGGAGCTGCTCCTCCGCTGCGGCCTGCAGCTCCGCCTCTAGCCGGAGCGCGGCCCGGCGCTCCTCCTCCGCCGGCGCGCCGCCCGGCGATCCCTCCCCTCCGCCTCGGCGTCCTCCTGGGCCTTCCTGGCCGCCTCCTCCAGCGCGGAGGCGCGCAGCGTCTCGGCGAGGTACGGCCAATTGGCCAGCTCGTCGAGGTCGCGCTGCTCGCGGGACGCCGCGAGCGCCGCCTGCAGCTCCGGGTCGTCCTCCTCCTCCTGGGGCTGGGGCTGGGGCTGGTGCTGGGGCTCGCCGATGTAGAGGCCGCCGGGGCGGCGGCCAGCCCGCATTGCAGGTGTGCGCGGCTGCGCGCGAGGCCGCGCCGTCGCGGACGTGAAGCACGTGCGCCGGCGCGCATCGTGCTCCACCTCGAACCACAAGTCCCAGTTGGGACTTGCGTCGCCGTACGCGGGGTCCTCCTGGAGGTCCGCCGGCAGCTGCGCGCGGCGCCTCCGGATCTCGGCGAAGCGGGCGCGGCCGGAGCCCGGGATGGGCGGCACCGGAACCCGATCTGGGCTCAGGTGCCAGCCGTGGGGGAGGTGCACGTCCCCCCACGGCATTGGGACGCCGGCGTCCCAGAACATCTGCGCCACCGCTACGGTGACGTAGATCCGGTCGCGTCTGGGAGGAGCCGGCGGCCCCATGGCGAACGGCGGCGGCGCGACTTGCCGGCTGCTGCCGGCCTCGTGGTCGTTGGCGGACGGCTCGAACTCGCGCTTCGGGGCCATGGCGGCGCGGAAGCTCTAGCCCGCGTGCGTGTGGCCGGAGTGGAGAGTGAGGACTGGATAGGGACAGTCCCCTTCCCCAGTCCACATTTAATAGGACTGAGGCACCGACAGGTGGGCCAGCCACGCGGACCAGGCGGACACGCGAGGATGCCACGTGCCATCCGCGGCCACGCAAACCCGGCCCAAATCTGGGTCGGGTTTGCGTCGTTCCGGACGACGCGGCCATCCGCATTTGCGGTGCGTCGCCGTGTTGGGCCGGGTTTTTGTCCGGCTGCCCTAACGTGCCCCGTGGGCAGCACTGCGCCCATGGCGTTGCCACACGCGCCGGTAGCTGATTCGTTTCTCGTGACAAGGCTGGGAAGGTGTGCTGTAATATCCCAGGTTTAGAGGCAATAAAATGAGAGAACACCAAAGTGTGCATTGCATTCATGCATAGAAAATCCGGGGAATTTTCGCGCTCTCAAATAAAACTTACCACAGTAACTGAAGTTTCACTTGACTTGCTGGAATTGAAGTAGATCATCAAGTCAAGCGCTATAAACTTCACTGTGATCTTTGCTAAAACCTTGTTTTGGGTAGATATGATTTGATCTATGGGCTAGATCAAATAGAATTAGTTTTACAACAAATAACATCTTAAGTAAGGGTCAATCACAAGATCTTATAAAAGATCTCAACATGGTATTCCTTACAACAACACATTCTTTAAGAATCAAACCCTAACTTATTAACACTTAAAAGTTAGCAACTACCCTTGTGTGTAATTTAATTCACTTCTAAACTTATTAATAAATAAAGTAAATCACAAGGTCTAAAGTGCATAAAGGCCACACATTCTTATTTAAATCATAACTTATTAAATATATGAAATATCATAAAACTAAATCCATTTACATTACAAATTATAGTTCAAACTATTTGAATAAAACTACTTATGAGTATTTTGAAACTCATATGATCATGCCTTGGTGAAATCAAGCACCAACTATCCAAACTTTAGGAATAACCTTCAACCTTGACTTTTGACCAATATTATAATATTAATACAATCAAATATGATATAGTGACTCATCCACAAAAATAAAACCATCCACAAGATATTTAGTAACAAATGCCACTTGGCTATCCAAATATAAATCATATGAGAGGATAAGGATCATGCCACATGGGATGAAAATATCTACATGACTTGCACTCCAAGCTATGCCACCTCATGCTCAAAGTATTGCTATGGATGAGGGCATGACAACCAAGCACCTTACTCATCAAACCAAAACAAGAGTCACCCATCTATGTGTCATGATACTAGAGCTTGCCCAAGCCTATAAAAGGAGCCACACCCTTCATCCATTTGATCATCTTGTAGCATGATACAAGGAAACCAACACATAGAGCCACTCCATACATTAGCTAGGATCAATATGAAGAAGCTAGGAGGTGGAGGCATACCACAAGATGCAGGTTTATCAGATTTCCAGAAGAACAAGCTACATAAGATACCAAGGTAGAATTCCTAGGCAAACCATGTATTTAGAGGATCATATCATCATCTCTTGAGTAGGACCTTAGGCTATTAAAAGACATTTAGAAGTGAGAGAGAATATAGATGCTAACCATAGCCATGACTATCTTAGAGAATATTAGAGTAGTATTAAATCTTACTTGTTCAAACCAACCTTTAATCTTGGAGGTGAGAGCCATATCCTATTCATGATCACCACTAAAACCCTAGATCACATTTGAATTTCAATCCAAGTATCACTTGGGATTATAAGTAGAACCATGCCATGCCTCATGCCTATTTTATACTTCAATTAGTAAAGCATCACCAAAGCTATAAACCTTTCAAATAGAATTCGCTCCACATAAAATATTAAGCCCTAACTTGTGCATCATGGATCACAAGTATAAACCAAGCCCTATATACTTAAAGACTAAATGCCATTAGTGAGTAGAGTAAAACCAATATCCAATTCTACTTTGACTTCCAATTACCTTGCTTAGTTGCCCAAATGGAATATTGTGTCATAATTGAACCATCACCTTAGAGAATTGACTATGAGGATTATAGGATTCATCCTAAATAATTTAAGTCAAAGCTTGATTGATGACTATAGAGGTTATATCACCACTCTTCTTAAACTCTAAAAACCATCATTCACATAAAATCATGAACCAATCCCATACCCTTTACTATTTGTTAAACTCTAACCATAATTAAATAATATGTGAGTAATCACTATGGTTAAGCATTAGAAGAATATAATATGTTCACTATGCACATGTTCTACATTCAGATCATTCAAACAGATTTGATTCTTAAATGAAAAAGCAATTGAATTGAACCCTAAAAATTATATCTATTTGAATTTTCATTTATGCCACATAAGAACCAAAAATATTCAATTATAAAATGGTTGTTTAAAAACAAAACAATACAGTGAGTATCATTATCAAATTATTATGATATTAAAATATTTTAGAACCTGTAGAACAAAATAGAAATCAGATTTGAGTTCAAATAACAAATTCAAAACAGAAAATAAAAACAGGAAATAGAAAAGAGAGAGAAAGAGGAGCATACCTGGCAGCCCAGCAGCTGAGCCCAACGACCAAGCCCACTAGTAGCCCAGCCACCATACCCCTTCGTCCAAAAGATCAACGAGAGGGAGCTCGTCCTCATCCTCTCCCTCTCACAGGAGCTCGACAGCACGATGCTGTGGCCACCTCCTCCTCGCTGCTGTCGACCTCTCCTCGAACGGCCGCGTGACGAGGCGCGTCTCTGAAGCTTATAAATACCCCTGGACGAACCCTAGCTCCCCATTTCTTCTTTTCCCCTCCAATTTTCTTCTCAGGCCGAAACCCTAGCTCGCCGGCCATCTCTTCTCGCCGGTGATTGGAGCACTCCCGAGCTACACCGTTGACGCCCGTCTTCCCGACCTCGACTCAGCCTACGCAAGGAATCGAGCCGTAGACTCTTGGAGCGTCTTCACGGAGCCGTCTTCTCCGACGCCGGCCACTGCCCTCGCCGTCGATTCGGACCACCTCAAGCCTCACCGTCAAGCCCTCGGTGCTTCTGGTGAGCTACTCGTTCCGCTGGTGCTCTTGGCCCGCTCAATTACGCATCTTAGCTCCTCCGCACCGTGAGCCTGTGAGCACCGCCGCTTCACCTCGCCGTCGACCATGCTCCGATGACCATTTAGCAGCGGCGATAGCATCACTAGAATCCTCATCACGTGCTGAGGAGAGCGGTAGTTCCCAATCGTCCGGGGGAGGTCCAAATCGACGACGCCGTCGTCGACTGCCTCGCCGGAGATGAGCCCGTTGCCACGTTTCGATTTTGACTTAGTCTTCCCTCACGTGGCAGCCAACGTGGCATTGGCCCCACTAGTCAGTTGCTAGGGTTAGCTCTGTACTGGGTAGGTTTAGTATTTGTTTGTTATTTCAAATTCCAGAATATTACTGAATCTTTGCTGAAATAAATAAAATTCATTTTAGCTCAGAAAAATATAAATAAGATATCAAAATTCTCATAAAAATAAACTCTATTTCAAATAAAATATAAAATAAAAATGTGTGTCAAAATAAAAATTCACTTATTTTTAACTTTATTAATTATGCCTTTTCATTTATTTTAAATCCAATTTAAATTCAATAATTAGTGAAGTTTAAAAATTAAATTTTAACTATTCGGTTACTAAGTAAAATGTTAAGATTAATTTTATTTATCATATTTGCATTAACTTAATTATTAGTGGTAATTCATAAACCCTAATTTGAAAATTCTAAATTTCTATAATAATAAATCAAGAAAATATTAAAAACCAATATTAATTTGGTAGCTTAAATATTGTGAACTCAAACATTTTTAATTAGCAAATTATTATTTCTAAAACCTAATCATAATTATAAAACCCTAACTCTGGAAATTAAACCCTAATAATATATGTCTTAATTTCTAAACCTTTTGAAATAATTAAATGCTAAGGCTAATATTAATTTTGTTAAAATTACTTAATCACATTAATTCTAGTACCAACTATTATTTTAAGAATTGTATCATAATTTAGAAACCCTAATTTCAATATAAGTTAGAATCTGGATTCCATTATTTCATGTGCTCATCTCAAATTGTTTCAATTCTAAAAACCCTAAAAATTTAACCTTGTGATCATTCCACTTTAGTAGTAATTCTAAAACCCTAGTTATGTGTCACATGTGATCATGTAAGATTCATCTATGCATATAGAACCTGAATAAGCAACAATTGAATGCATGCTTATGATCCACTAGCATAAAACCAAGTCACATGAGATTATCATTTCATGTCCCTATTTAAAACCTATATGATCCACTAGTGCCACCTAGGTATAAACCCTAACTTGTTTATTGAATTAGTACCATTGACCACTATCCTATAGATCATACCATTAGGATCAATCTCAACCATCAAAACCTAGTAGAACTATAATGATGAACCCTAGTATCAACCTTGTGTAGTAATTCACATTACATGCTCCTATCCAACTAAACCCTATTAAAGAAATTATAAACCATTTAGTTTAGAAGCAATTAGAGATCACTTAATGAAGCAGTTGTGAAACCATAGTAAACCTAATAACAAACCTATGGAACCATCTTAATAACCATCCTTTGATATAATGTATATGGGAAACCATAATAATAACCCTACCAATATTTGCTACATATAAACCCATTCCAAGTTAAGAACCAACTAGTTCCTATTAGTAAACTAAATAAACCCATTAGTAATCCCTAGAAGCCCATAGCTCCTATTCGTAGTAATTCTTGTTCTTATTTAACCTGTTCTTCGAAAGTTATTCTTTTGAAGTACAGATGTCAATCAAACCATAGAAGCCATAGTTCTTATTTGAAATACTTATTATTTCTTAATCAACATGTTCTTAAAAAGTTATTCTTTTAAAGTATAATACATATAATCCTCAACCATGCATCATAGAACTTAAAAATTGACAACTGTTCTTTACATATTGTTCCACCACTATTCTTTATGTGTATGATTGTTATGATGCATTATATCACTTGTTTATGCTATTAATATCACCAACCCTAATAAGAACCTTGTTTGAGAACCATCCTAAAAGTGCAACACACACTAAAGAAATCTTTACAACTCATTCATCCTAAATCATCGAGGTTAGGTTACGCTCGGGACGATTGCATCTCATACTATGCATTATAGCATCTTTGCCAATTCTTTAAACATTGTCCTTACCGGACAATGATGGTATTTCAGAATTTGGAGTTCTCACGTATCGAAGCTTTTGCCTGCATAATCTTGCAGTCAAGAAAGGCAAGTTCATCGCTTGCTCATGTCATTTGATTATTTTTATCAAATTATATGCAAAGTACTATACTTATCATTCCTGCATTGAAAAGCAAAGTATTATTTTACAATTATGAATATGACTATGTGGTGGGCAATGGAACCATGGTATGTGTTGATATGGTGGAGGTTCCATTGCACGGGTACTATTCATCTAGGACTAAGTACCAATGCCGTCCAGTGATTCTAGCGCCGTACAAATCGCGTTAACCATAAGATCTATAATGGCTCTGGGGAAGCCAGTGTATCTTTTCCCTCTCGCATGCCAACGGACTGGTGATAAGGGTTGCCCGGATCAGTCTATCTTTGGTAAAGGTGGGGACATGTGGTCCTGCACAGTCTACCATTAGATACAGGAGAGGGTAGACTTATTATTGGTCTATGAAGGATTGT
Source organism: Lolium multiflorum (assembly GCA_030979885.1). Taxonomy (NCBI): domain Eukaryota; kingdom Viridiplantae; phylum Streptophyta; class Magnoliopsida; order Poales; family Poaceae; genus Lolium; species Lolium multiflorum. The sequence goes on along the minus strand of JAUUTY010000645.1, from coordinate 53,851 downwards.
AAGGGTTGTCCGGATCAGTCTATCTATGGTGTATAGGACAGGGCACATAAGTTGTTCGGATCAGTCTACCTTAACGGTATAGGAGAGAACAAGTGCCTGTGTTAGTCTACCCATAGATATAGGAGAGGACAGACTTACAAAAGGGTGTCTGCGAGGTCGCGGAGAAGGCGGTGTTTGGCTTGGATCTTACACCTCACACCAAGGAAGTGTGGACGGGAAAGAATTCGCCTGGTTGGCAACAAGGATAAGGTCTCTTATGGGAAAAGTAACGCACCTCTGCAGAGGATACTGAATTGGGACGGTCACTCCTGTTCGGGAAAGGAGCTGAGAACGAGGAAAGGAACTCCATGAAGTTCTAGTCAACCTGTGAAGACCGACGGGCATAGTTTTCAGAATAAAATAAACCTTTTGAAGAAATGTTTATGAAAACTTGCATTGCCTATGGTCTGTGGCTGTAGCTAGTGCATGATACACCTATTTCCCTAATATGAACTTGCTGAGTACGCTCGTACTCATCCCACTCTTAAATCCCCTGCTTAGCTATGGAGACACCATAGGAGAATCTACCGTGGAACTCGAAGACCAAGGAGTCAACTGCAACAAGATGAAGAATCCAAGCAAAGAAGTCAATGAAGTCAACTACTGCAGCAACTAGAGTGGAAACTTAGACTAGTAATAGAAGGGAGCCTTTCCCTAATCCTAGCACCTAAGTAGCTAGATTTCTATAGCAAGCCAAGTAGCTCTTAAGCTTTAGTTAGCAGTAAGTTAGACTACAAGTCGTTCTTCTGGAGTTTTATTTGAAGTTTTACCTCACTGTAAAGTAGGAGGCTGTGTTGATCTTCTGTAAACAGCTTGTGTAACCTTCTATAGACATACCTTGGACTCGCATATGTTTCTGTTGTACCACTATGAGGGATGTAATATGAGTGGAACGGTGTTTCACTTGTGTTATGTCAACGACTTGTGTACTACACCATGCAGTGGTACGCTGGGTCACCACAGCTGGTATCAGAGCAAATGCTTTGACCCTAGGATTAAAACCCTTTAAAGGAGACCTATAGGTTTGGTAGTGTCTATAGGAAGTTGTATTAGCTAAGTCCACCAAGCTAAACCAACTATTCTTTTGACTTGAGATGGGTATTCACTTGAGAATAATCCTGACACACTTAAGTCAAATTTTCTTATCTATCTTTCTTAAGTAAAGTTAGTTAGTTATCTTGCTTCATTCCAAAATAGTAGAACACCATTGGAGCTTAAGATAATGGGTGGTAGTAGACCACAGTTGGTATACAACACATGGTAGTCCAAAGAGAGGATACAACCATAAGGAAGATATCCTATTGGAAGAAGTATACCAATGCAAGTTATGGTTAAGTAAGAGTCATTTAAAATGTCAAATGACTGATGTTAAGTAATGTAGATAAGTAATATGAGGTAGTATATACCTATGATGAGTCAATCATAGGAGGTAAGGAAGAGTGATAGGAATCATATAAGTCTACTTTTCATGGTAAAGTTGGTAATCATATATGATTCAATTGAGAGTCATGATGTGATAGAATAGAACATCATAAGTACGATAACAGAAGTATGATAAGGAGTAGGATTTAAGGAATAGTTCGAAAGCTTAGGCCTTAAAATCCTAATAACGGTACTAAGTATGTTAGAACCATAGTCCTTAATTTAAAGAAGGCTTATTTAGAGCATATCACATAGAGAAATCCTAGAGTTATAGGTGGTATATTCTAAACAATCATGTGTTTAGAGTAGACATGTTAGAACTAATTGTATTATAGGAAGTAGTCCTCAATAGCACATATATATGGTATCCTATTTTGTTAGTACTTCCAAAGAAAACTAGGTTAACTTCAACTATCCCAAGCCATTTTGTTTCAAGTTTGTCTCATTGCAAATGTGCAATTAAGATAAATGTTGAGACAAATAGTAGAAATTCACGTATTTGTGCTAAGTATCACAACCTAAACCTATCTTATGTGGTGTTATATACTACACATCTGAGCCTGATGTTTAGGGATATCTTACCCAACTATTATATTCGGGCATATAAGGATGTGTATTATAAGCACAAAGCTGAATCTTCTTGGACTTTATTGGATTTTTATTGATTGACTAGATCCATACATGAAGTTTGACTTTGATATGCAAATGCATGTTGCAATATCAAGCTCTTACTTGATGTTATAGGTCTAGAGGGTAAAGGTATTCGTGTGAGGAAGTGACGAATTCTGAAGATTTTGAAGACAAAATGAAGGTTCACTAGAAGAAGGAAGTAAAGTTGTGAGAAGCCACCACAATAATATGAAGGAAGGACCAATCAAAACTCATTATTATCCTCAATTGAGGTGTACTTCAACATGGAAGTACCATGAAAGTGAGAAAAATAGTGAATATGGAGCAGAAGAAGTGAAACCATATTCATTATGGAAGAAGGGAATGCAAGTGAAGTCACTTAAGATACTATTTTTATAGTGTCAACAAGTGGTTCTCTTGCAAAACAAACCCTGGAAGAAGGAAAATGGACAAGTAAAGTCGCAGCTGATATTGTAAGACCGCAGCTGATATAGGATAATTATGAAGAGGAAGCACTTAAAGTGAGGTAGATTTTAACTAAAACTATTAAAGTAGCCACAACTGGTAGGTAGATATTGACTAGAACCATAACATAGCCACAGCTGATATCAAATAAGTTACATCTAGTGCTAGATAGTCTGCAGCTGGTAACAAATAGTCCACAACTTAATCGTTCTTTCACTCTAAAGGAAAGAGGGATTCCGCAGCTGGTATTCCATAGCTGGTAACCATTTAGTCGGAGGATTCACATTGGATACCCACAACTGTGTGGATACACCGCAAAGAATTCTTCGTGAGACTCTAGAAAAAGTACAAATTAAAAGCCAGACCAAGACCAATCTTCTAACCTTGGAGTTTAATGATTAGAAGAAAAGGAGTTTAAAAGATCATTAGTAAACTCCAAGGGGGAGAGGAAGATTGAAGGAGAAGTATTAAGATATGATTTGGAGTATGAAAGACGAAGAAGAAGGTCTGAACTGAGAGGAAGTCCGATCCTATTTTCATAAGATTGGTGGAAGTATCCATATAATAGTACTCTCAGGAGGTTGTCAGACCAGAAGCCGAGGTTCATATCTCGAGGAAGTAAGGGTTATACCTTAACTTGAGTGGGTAATTGATAATTACTCAGAAGCAGAAGAGCTCAAGTAAGTCTAAGCTAATGAAGTTGGATGAAGAAGATGTCGGAGGACAATCAAAGTCTAAGAAAACAAAAGACCGAAGGGTTTGACCATACCAAAACATAAGCCTATTAGAAAGATTCCTTTCATGGAACCTAAAGAAACCAAAAGGAAGATAACTAGTATGAACTAGAAGCCATGATTGGATGGACTAAATGAGTCTAATCCATTCGTAGGACTAAACAACCAGGACCATGCCTATTATAAATACCTTACGAAGTACCATTACATTCGTTATGGTAGTAAGGGAAAAACAATACCTTACTTTAAACCAATCCTTTAGACTTAAGGTTTGGGCACCGCAGCTGGATTACCGCAGCTGGTAGAACCAAGATTTGAGTACCCAAATAGGAAGATGTCACCACAACCATTAGTAAAGTCCATTAGCATAAGAAGATGTCCTAATCCAAGAATCTTTGGAGAGTAAGCCTATAAGCTTAGAGTGTTGGAAGAAATCATAGAATTGAAGAAAGTATCAGTGCCAGACATCAGAAGACTTCATGAAGGATCGAGACAAGGGATATATTCAATTATATCTAATGAGATCACTAGGGAGTTTGAAAGGATTGTGATCTGTTCAAGTCCGTTCCACATTCCGAAACGTGAGAGCGTTCGAACTTCGGGACGAAGTTCAGTTTAAGGGGGAGAGGCTGTAATATCCCAGGTTTAGAGGCAATAAAATGAGAGAACACCAAAGTGTGCATTGCATTCATGCATAGAAAATCCGGGGAATTTTCGCGCTTTCAAATAAAACTTACCACAGTAACTGAAGTTTCACTTGACTTGCTGGAATTGAAGTAGATCATCAAGTCAAGCGCTATAAACTTCACTGTGATCTTTGCTAAAACCTTGTTTTGGGTAGATATGATTTGATCTATGGGCTAGATCAAATAGAATTAGTTTTACAACAAATAACATCTTAAGTAAGGGTCAATTACAAGATCTTATAAAAGATCTCAACATGGTATTCCTTACAACAACACATTCTTTAAGAATCAAACCCTAACTTATTAACACTTAAAAGTTAGCAACTACCCTTGTGTGTAATTTAATTCACTTCTGAACTTATTAATAAATAAGGCAAATCACAGGGTCTAAAGTGCATAAAGGCCACCAATTCTTATTTAAATCATAACTTATTAAATATATGAAATATCATAAAACTGAATCCATTTACATTACAAATTATAGTTCAAACTATTTGAATAAAACTACTTATGAGTATTTTGAAACTCATATGATCATGCCTTGGTGAAATCAAGCACCAACTATCCAAACTTTAGGAATAACCTTCAACCTTGACTTTTGACCAATATTATAATATTAATACAATCAAATATGATATAGTGACTCATCCACAAAAATAAAACCATCCACAAGATATTTAGTAACAAATGCCACTTGGCTATCCAAATATAAATCATATGAGAGGATAAGGATCATGCCACATGGGATGAAAATATCTACATGACTTGCACTCCAAGCTATGCCACCTCATGCTCAAAGGATTGCTATGGATGAGGGCATGACAACCAAGCACCTTACTCATCAAACCAAAACAAGAGTCACCCACCTATGTGTCATGATACTAGAGCTTGCCCAAGCCTATAAAAGGAGCCACACCCTTCATCCATTTGATCATCTTGTAGCATGATACAAGGAAACCAACACATAGAGCCACTCCATACATTAGCTAGGATCAATATGAAGAAGCTAGGAGGTGGAGGCATACCACAAGATGCAGGTTTATCAGATTTCCAGAAGAACAAGCTACATAAGATACCAAGGTAGAATTCCTAGGCAAACCATGTATTTAGAGGATCATATCATCATCTCCTGAGTAGGACCTTAGACTATTAAAAGACATTTAGAAGTGAGAGAGAATATAGATGCTAACCATAGCCATGACTATCTTAGAGAATATTAGAGTAGTATTAAATCTTACTTGTTCAAACCAACCTTTAATCTTGGAGGTGAGAGCCATATCCTATTCATGATCACCACTAAAACCCTAGATCACATTTGAATTTCAATCCAAGTATCACTTGGGATTATAAGTAGAACCATGCCATGCCTCATGCCTATTTTATACTTCAATTAGTGAAGCATCACCAAAGCTATAAACCTTTCAAATAGAATTCGCTCCACATAAAATATTAAGCCCTAACTTGTGCATCATGGATCACAAGTATAAACCAAGCCCTATATACTTAAAGACTAAATGCCATTAGTGAGTAGAGTAAAACCAATATCCAATTCTACTTTGACTTCCAATTACCTTGCTTAGTTGCCCAAATGGAATATTGTGTCATAATTGAACCATCACCTTAGAGAATTGACTATGAGGATTATAGGATTCATCCTAAATAATTTAAGTCAAAGCTTGATTGATGACTATAGAGGTTATATCACCACTCTTCTTAAACTCTAAAAACCATCATTCACATAAAATCATGAACCAATCCCATACCCTTTACTATTTGTTAAACTCTAGCCATAATTAAATAATATGTGAGTAATCACTATGGTTAAGCATTAGAAAAATATAATATGTTCACTATGCACATGTTCTAAATTCAAATCATTTAAACAGATTTGATTCTTAAATAAAAAGTAATTGAGTTGAACCCTAAAATTCATATCTATTTGAATTTTGACTTGTGCTTCATAAAAACCAAAATTAATCAATTATAAAATGGTTGTTTAAAAACAAAACAATACAGTGAGTATCATTATCAAATTTTTATGATATTAAAATATTTTAGAACCTGTAGAACAAAATAGAAATCAGATTTGAATTCAAATAACAAATTCAAAACAGAAAACAAAAACAGAAATAGAAAAGAGAAAAGAGAGGGAACATACCTGGCAGACCGCAGTAGCCCAAGACCAAGCCCACTAGTAGCCCAGCCACCATACCCTTCGTCCAAAAGATCAACGAGAGGGAGCTCGTCCTCATCCTCTCCCTCTCACAGGAGCTCGACAGCACGATGCTGTGGCCACCTCCTCCTCGCTGCTGTCGACCTCTCCTCGAACGGCCGCGTGACGAGGCGCGTCTCTGAAGCTTATAAATACCCCTGGACGAACCCTAGCTCCCCATTTCTTCTTTTCCCCTCCAATTTTCTTCTCAGGCCGAAACCCTAGCTCGCCGGCCATCTCTTCTCGCCGGTGATTGGAGCACTCCCGAGCTACACCGTTGACGCCAGCGTCTTCCCCGACCTCGACTTGCTCAGCCTACGCAAGGAATCGAGCCGTAGACTCTTGGAGCGTCTTCACGGAGCCGTCTTCTCCGACGCCGGCCACTGCCCTCGCCGTCGATTCGGACCACCTCAAGCCTCACCGTCAAGCCCTCGGTGCTTCGGTGAGCTACTCGTTCGCTGGTGCTCTTGGCCCGCTCAATTACGCATCTTAGCTCCTCCGCACCGTGAGCCCGTGAGCACCGCCGCTTCACCTCGCCGTCGACCATGCTCGATGACCATTTAGCAGCGGCGATAGCATCACTAGAATCCTCATCACGTCTGAGGAGCGGTAGTTCCCAATCGTCGGGGAGGTCCAAATCGGCCGCGTCGTTGCCTCGCCGGAGATGAGCCCGTTGCCACGTTCGATTTTGACTTAGTCTTCCTCACGTGGCAGCCAACGTGGCATTGGCCCCACTAGTCGTTGCTAGGGTTAGCTCTGTCGGGTAGGTTTAGTATTTGTTTGTTATTTCAAATTCCAGAATATTACTGAATCTTTGCTGAAATAAATAAAATTCATTTTAACTCAGAAAAATATAAATAAGATATCAAAATTCTCATAAAAATAAACTCTATTCAAATAAAATATAAAATAAAAATGTGTGTCAAAATAAAAATTCACTTATTTTTAACTTTATTAATTATGCCTTTTCATTTGTTTTAAATCCAATTTAAATTCAATGATTAGTGAAGTTTCAAAATTAAATTTTAACTATTCAGTAACTAAGTAAAATGTTAAGATTAATTTTATTTATCATATTTGCATTAACTTAATTATTAGTGGTAATTCATAAACCCTAATTTGAAAATTCTAAATTTCTATAATAATAAATCAAGAAAATATTAAAAACCAATATTAATTTGGTAGCTTAAATATTGTGAACTCAAACATTTTTAATTAGCAAATTATTATTTCTAAAACCTAATCATAATTATAAAACCCTAACTCTGGAAATTAAACCCTAATAATATATGTCTTAATTTCTAAACCTTTTGAAATAATTAAATGCTAAGGCTAATATTAATTTTGTTAAAATTACTTAATCACATTAATTCTAGTACCAACTATTATTTTAAGAATTGTATCATAATTTAGAAACCCTAATTTCAATATAAGTTAGAATCTGGATTCCATTATTTCATGTGCTCATCTCAAATTGTTTCAATTCTAAAAACCCTAAAAATTTAACCTTGTGATCATTCCACTTTAGTAGTAATTCTAAAACCCTAGTTATGTGTCACATGTGATCATGTAAGATTCATCTATGCATATAGAACCTGAATAAGCAACAATTGAATGCATGCTTATGATCCACTAGCATAAAACCAAGTCACATGAGATTATCATTTCATGTCCCTATTTAAAACCTATATGATCCACTAGTGCCACCTAGGTATAAACCCTAACTTGTTTATTGAATTAGTACCATTGACCACTATCCTATAGATCATACCATTAGGATCAATCTCAACCATCAAAACCTAGTAGAACTATAATGATGAACCCTAGTATCAACCTTGTGTAGTAATTCACATTACATGCTCCTATCCAACTAAACCCTATTAAAGAAATTATAAACCATTTAGTTTAGAAGCAATTAGAGATCACTTAATGAAGCAGTTGTGAAACCATAGTAAACCTAATAACAAACCTATGGAACCATCTTAATAACCATCCTTTGATATAATGTATATGGGAAACCATAATAATAACCCTACCAATATTTGCTACATATAAACCCATTCCAAGTTAAGAACCAACTAGTTCCTATTAGTAAACTAAATAAACCCATTAGTAATCCCTAGAAGCCCATAGCTCCTATTCGTAGTAATTCTTGTTCTTATTTAACCTGTTCTTCGAAAGTTATTCTTTTGAAGTACAGATGTCAATCAAACCATAGAAGCCATAGTTCTTATTTGAAATACTTATTATTTCTTAATCAACATGTTCTTAAAAAGTTATTCTTTTAAAGTATAATACATATAATCCTCAACCATGCATCATAGAACTTAAAAATTGACAACTGTTCTTTACATATTGTTCCACCACTATTCTTTATGTGTATGATTGTTATGATGCATTATATCACTTGTTTATGCTATTAATATCACCAACCCTAATAAGAACCTTGTTTGAGAACCATCCTAAAAGTGCAACACACACTAAAGAAATCTTTACAACTCATTCATCCTAAATCATCGAGGTTAGGTTACACTCGGGACGATTGCATCTCATACTATGCATTATAGCATCTTTGCCAATTCTTTAAACATTGTCCTTACCGGACAATGATGGTATTTCAGAATTTGGAGTTCTCACGTATCGAAGCTTTTGCCTGCATAATCTTGCAGTCAAGAAAGGCAAGTTCATCGCTTGCTCATGTCATTTGATTATTTTTATCAAATTATATGCAAAGTACTATACTTATCATTCCTGCATTGAAAAGCAAAGTATTATTTTACAATTATGAATATGACTATGTGGTGGGCAATGGAACCATGGTATGTGTTGATATGGTGGAGGTTCCATTGCACGGGTACTATTCATCTAGGACTAAGTACCAATGCCGTCCAGTGATTCTAGCGCCGTACAAATCGCGTTAACCATAAGATCTATAATGGCTCTGGGGAAGCCAGCTGTATCTTTTCCCTCTCGCATGCCAACGGACTGGTGATAAGGGTTGCCCGGATCAGTCTATCTTTGGTAAAGGTGGGGACATGTGGTCCTGCACAGTCTACCATTAGATACAGGAGAGGGTAGACTTATTATTGGTCTATGAAGGATTGTAAGGGTTGTCCGGATCGGTCTATCTATGGTGTATAGGACAGGGCACATAAGTTGTTCGGATCAGTCTACCTTAACGGTATAGGAGAGAACAAGTGCCTCTGTTAGTCTACCCATAGATATAGGAGAGGACAGACTTACAAAAGGGTGGGTCTGCGAGGTCGCGGAGAAGGCGGTGTTTGGCTTGGATCTTACACCTGGCCTCACACCAAGGAAGTGTGGACGGGAAAGAATTCGCCTGGTTGGCAACAAGGATAAGGTCTCTTATGGGAAAAGTAAGCACCTCTGCAGAGGATACGAATTGTATTGTCCTCCCTGTTCGGAAGGAGCTGAACGCGCAGGAAAGGAACTCCATGAAGTTCTAGTCAACCTGTGAAGACTGACGGGCATAGTTTTCAGAATAAAATAAACCTTTTGAAGAAATGTTTATGAAAACTTGCATTGCCTATGACTTTCTGGTCTGTGGCTGTAGCTAGTGCATGATACACCTATTTCCCTAATATGAACTTGTTGAGTACGCTCGTACTCATCCCACTCTTAAATCCCCTGCTTAGCTATGGAGACACCATAGGAGAATCTACCGTGGAACTCGAAGACCAAGGAGTCAACTGCAACAAGATGAAGAATCCAAGCAAAGAAGTCAATGAAGTCAACTGCTGCAGCAACTAGAGTGGAAACTTAGACTAGTAATAGAAGGGAGCCTTTCCCTAATCCTAGCACCTAAGTAGCTAGATTTCTATAGCAAGCCAAGTAGCTCTTAAGCTTGAGTTAGCAATAAGTTAGACTACGAGTCGTTCTTCTGGAGTTTTATTTGAAGTTTTACCTCACTATAAAGTAGGAGGCTGTGTTGATCTTCTGTAAACAGCTTGTGTAACCTTCTATAGACATACCTTGGACTCGCATATGTTTCTGTTGTACCACTCTGAGGGATGTAATATGAGTGGAACGGTGTTTCACTTGTGTTATGTCAACGACTTGTGTACTACACCATGCAGTGGTACGCTGGGTCACCACAGCTACTCTTTGCGGCGCACATGTGTGCCCGGTGCCCCGGCGACCTCCGGTTGAGCTCCACGCGCTGCACCCGCCAATTTGGGGGACGTGTTTTGTTCGTGCCGCCTTTGGGGGACGTCGCTCCCCAGCCGCGTCCCCCAAACGCCGCCCCCAAACATTTAAAATAATTTTTTAACACATAAACCATTTATCAAATGTAGCATATGAATAAAAATGTTTGCGAGGATTGTTTTCAAATTAAATTACAACAAACAATAAAACAAGTAATCAAATATAATAAATAGGGCTAGATGGTACATCAAGGTGCCACGTCGGCGCCGCTGTCGCCTCTGGTCTCTAAGTCGTGATGGTACCCATGGAAGGAGTTCACCGACGCCTGGATGATGGCCCATCGCGTCGACATTGCCTTCTGGCTCCTCTTCATTGGCACTTTCTGGTAGTCGCTGTTGATGAGCTTGCGCTCATCGAACTCGGCCTTGATCCTCGCCCAATACTTCCCGCTTTTTGGTTGGCGCCGATGATGGAGTCATGGCTCTTCTTCTTCTTCTTCTTCTTCTTCTTCTACCTCCACGAGATCATCGTCACCGGCACCCTCGTCGTCCTCTTCCTCGCCGCCCTCTTCGTCCTCATCGTCGTCCTCCTCGTCGTCCTCCACCCCGTCCTCTTCCTCGTCGTCCTCCACCTCAACCCCGTCGTCCTCCTCAGCACCGGCGCCGTCGTATTCGAGCGGACCCCTGCGGCCGGTGAAAGGGTCGCCGTCCGGACCGGGTCCTGGCTCGCGCTGCTCGTACGCCGGGGAGTAGAGGTTGTTGGGGTTGAAGCCGCCGTGCGGCAGCGCATCCTGGTAGTGCGGCGACAAGTTAGGCGTCACGCACCCGGGAGTGGCGGAGGGGCCGTCGTTGTAGAAGGCGGCTTGCGACGGAGAGATCACTCCCGGAACGTACACCGGCATGGACGTACTCCATGGGCTCGCGTTGGTGGCGGCGATACACCCGGCCATTACGTGCTGGTGCTGGCGCGCCGCCTGAGCCTTCTTCTCCAGCTCCGCCGCCCTCCGTCCTTTCCGCTCCGCCGTCGATAGCTTCCGGCGCAGGCAATCTTGCTGCCATTGATCGTCGGTCCATCCTTCAGGCTTCTTCTTCGCAGCCGGCGCCTTCCGCGGCTTCGCGAACGGCGCTGTCGCCCCTTTCGTCCCATTGCCCGGCGGCTTCTTGGCCGCTTTCTTCGCCATCTTTTTGGGGGCTGTCGGCGGCGCCATGTAGAGAGGGTAGCGGCGGCGGGTGGACGGCGGGAGGGAGAAAGAAATCGGCGGGATAGGAGAAATGAATCGGCGGCGGGATATGTTTTGGGAGGCCTGTGCGCGGCGGTATAGGCGCGATTTGGCGGGAGTGTGAGGAATTTTCCCTGTGCCGCTGACGGGTCGGCCCCGCGTCGGTTCGCCTCGCTTTTCGTTGTGTCCGGCGTCCCCGGAGCGTCCCCTGTGGGACGGGGACGGGCTCGGGGCGCCGGACACCGTATCGGGCCGCGCCGGACAAAAATGGGCTTTGGGGACGCGGCTGGAACGCATTTTTGGTCCGGCGCGCCCCAAATCCCTTTGGGGACGCTTTGGGGGACGTGACTGGAGATGCTCTTAGTAGTAGTACACGTGCGTGGTGGCCGCCGGAAGATGGGAGTGGTGATGAGGTAGCGGGAGAATCTTCCCGACGAATGCCGAGCTTGCATTTGTGGTGAGAGAGACTCATTCGGTGGCCGTTTGTGGAGCTCCACTCCATCCATCATTTTGCGTGCTCGTCTATGGAAATGCAGGGAAAATAGCATGTTGTCCACCGGACCGGTATATCTTTACCACTTCCGGATCGTGTAGTACGCACTACTAGGAAAAGGCTTATAGCCGCACTCTTTACCGCCGGCGAGTAGGATTTGAAGATGCCGGCGGTAAGGCCTTCCAGGGTGGCTGATACGTCTCCAACGTATCTATAATTTCTTATGTTCCATGCTACTTTATTGATGATATCTACATGTTTTATGCATACTTTATGTCATATTTATGTGTTTTCCGGAACTAACCTATTGACGAGATGCCGAAGGGCCAGTTTGTTTTCTGCTGTTTTTGGTTTCAGAAATCCTAGTAAAGAAATATTTTCGGAATCGGACGAAATCAAGACCGAAGACCTTATAATTCCCGGAAGCTTCCAGAGCACCGGAGAAGGACGAGAGGGGAGCCAGGGGGGCCCCACCCCACAGGGCGGCGCGGCCCAAGGGGGGGCGCGCCCCCTAGTGTGTGGGCACCCCGTGGCCCCTCCGACTCCGCCTCTTCGCCTATAAAAGCCTTCCTGACCTAAAAACACCGATACGTTCGACGAAACCCGAGAAAACCTTCTAGAGCCGCCGCCATCGCGAAATCAAGATTCGGGGGACAGAAGTCTCTGTTCCGGCACGCCGCCGGGAATTGCCCCCGGAAGCCATCTCCACCGCCATCTTCACCGCCATCGCTGCTCCCATGATGAGGAGGGAGTAATTCACCCCGGGCTGAGGGCTCTACCGGTAGCTATGTGGTTAATCTCTCTCTCTGTACTCCAATACCATGATCTCATGAGCTGCTTTACATGATTGAGATCCATATGATGAGCTTTGTATCGCTACTAGTTGTGTGTGATACGTCTCCGACGTATCGATAATTTCTTATGTTCCATGCTACTTTATTGATGATACCTACATGTTTTATACACATTATATGTCATATTTATGCGTTTTCCGGAACTAACCTATTGACAAGATGCCGAAGTGCAGTTCCATTTTCTGCTGTTTTTGGTTTCAGAAATCCTAGTAACGAAATATTCTCGGAATTGGACGAAATCAACGCCCAGGTTCCTATTTTGCCCGGAAGCATCCAGAACACCCGAGAACCGTCAGAGAGGAGCCACGTGGGGCCCACACATGGTGGCGGCGCGGCCCAGGCGCCGCGCCGCCCTAGTGTCTGGTCCCACCAGACCCCCTCCGAGGCTGCCCTTTCGCCTACAAATAGCCTCCGTCGCGAAACCCCCAGTAGAGCCACGATACGGAAAACCTTCCGAGACGCCGCTGCGAATCCCATCTCTGGGAGATCGCCTCCGGCACCCTGAGAGGGGATTCATCTTCTCTACGCCATGACCTCCGGAGTGATGAGTGAGTAGTTCACCCCTGGACTATGGGTCCACAGAGTAGCTAGATGGTCGTCTTCTCCTTATGTGCTTCATTGTTGGATCTTGTGAGCTGCCTAACATGATCAAGATCATTTATCTGTAATACTATATGTTGTGTTTGTCGGGATCTGATGGATAGAGAATACTATGCTATGGTGATTATCAATCTATTGCTGATGTGTTGTTTATGATCTTGCATGCTCTCCGTTATTAGTAGAGGCTCTGGCCAAGTTTTTGCTCTTAACTCCAAGAGGGAGTATTTATGCTCGATAGTGGGTTCATGCCTTCATTGATACCTGGGACAGTGACAGAAAGTTCTAAGGTTGTGATGTGCTGTTGCCACTAGGGATAAAACATTGATTCTATGTCTAAGGATGTAGTTGTCGATTACATTACGCACCATACTTAATGCAATTTTCTGTTGCTTTGCAACTTAATACGAAGGGGTTCGGATGATAACCTGAAGGTGGACTTTTTAGGCATAGATGCAGTTGGATGGCGGTCTATGTACTTTGTCGTAATGCCCAATTAAATCTCACTATATTTATCATGTCATGTATATGCATTGTTATGCCCTTCTCTATTTGTCAATTGTCCGACTGTAATTTGTTCACCCAACATGCTTTTATCTTATGGGAGAGACACCTCTAGTGAACTGTGGACCCCGGTCCTATTCTTTACATCGCATACAATCTACTGCAATACTTGTTTTACTGTTTTCTTGCAAACAATCATCTTCCACACAATACGGTTAATCCTTTGTTACAGCAAGCCGGTGAGATTGACAACCTCACTGTTTCGTTGGGGCAAGGTACTTTGGTTGTGTTGTGCAGGTTCCACGTTGGCGCCGGAATCCCTGGTGTTGCGCCGCATCACATTTCGCCACCATCAACCTTCAACGTGCTTCTTGGCTCCTCCTGGTTCGATAAACCTTGGTTTCTTTCTGAGGGAAAACTTGCTGCTGTGCGCATCATACCTTCCTCTTGGGGTTCCCAACGAACGTGTGAGTTACACGCCATCAAGCTCTTTTTCTGGCGCCGTTGCCGGGGAGATCAAGACACGCTGCAAGGGAGTCTCCACTTCTCAATCTCTTTACTTTGTTTTTGTCTTGCTTTATTTTATTTACTACTTTGTTTGCTGCACCTAAACAAAACACAAAAAAATTAGTTGCTAGTTTTACTTTATTTACTTGTCTTGCTCTCTATATCAAAAACACAAAAAAATTAGTTACTTGCATTTAGTTTACTTTTGTTATCATGTCTAGTTCTGTACTTGTTACTTCTTCACCTAAGGAATTAGTTTTTACTTTTAAACAAGGGGATGAGGAAAGTTTTAAAGATGCTTGGTCTAGGATTTTTACTTCTTATCGTAAAACTGAACCTCAAATGACTCTAAGTTTGCTCCTTAGTAATTTTTATTTTGGTCTTATGATTCGCTATAGATATGCCTTGGATGCTCTAGTGGGAGGAGATTTCCTTCATTGTAATGGGGATCAAGCTTTTAATGCCATAAAGAAGTTGGTTGCATCACATGATTCAGCTAATAACTTTGATTCAGCCCTTATTAGCATTTATAATAGATTAAACACTCTTGAAACAAGTGCATCTCGCCTAAATGAAAATTATGGATATATTCGTAACCGTCTTGATCAAGTTTTAGTGAACTCTGAACCTTCATTGTGGAATCCTACTATTAAAATTGTCATAGGTAATCAAACTCTTCATGCTAATTGTGATATTATGACTGAATTTTGCCTAATGCCTAAGAGTATTCATAAATCATTGAAACTTTGGGAATTCGCTGAAGGGGGAGAAGGAATAACTCTTATTGATAACTCTGTTATAATTCCTAAAGGGATAGCTGCGGGTGTGCATACAACCATTCTTGGGAGAACAATATCCATTGATTACCTTGTCATTGAATGCGCAGGAACAGGACAAATCACACTCGGAAGATCCCTGCTGAAACTATTGGGAGCAGTCATAGACGTGAGAGAAGGCACCTTAAAATTCACCTCTACACCCGGGGGTAGCCATATATTCCCTAAGCCAAAGAGTAAGAAAGAGGACAAGAAAGGTAAGGGTAAAGCCCAAGGTAATGTCGATGTTTCATCTCTTGATAATACTTGATTTGCACTTTCTGCGCCTAGCTGAAAGGCGTTAAAGAAAAGCGCTTATGGGAGACAACCCATGTTTTTACTACAGTACTTTGTTTTATATTTGAGTCTTGGAAGTTGTTTACTACTGTAGCAACCTCTCCTTATCATGTTTTTGTGCCAAGTAAAGTTTCTATGTTAAAGTTGATGTTATATTTGGAATCGCTGCGCAGAAACAGCATTGCTGTCTGTCACGAATCTGGGCACAAGTCTCTGTAGAAAATTCGAAAAAATCTGCCAATTTACGAGCGTGATCCTCAGATATGTACGCAACTTTCATTAGTTTTGAGTTTTTCCATTTGAGCAAGTCTGGTGCCATTTTAAAATTCGTCTTTACGAACTGTTCTGTTTTTGACAGATTCTGCCTTTTATTTCGCATTGCCGTATTTGCTATGTTGGATGAATTTCTTTGATCCATTAATGTCCAGTAGCTTTATGCAATGTCCAGAAGTGAATGTGTGCCACCTCTGAACATGTAAATTTTTATTGTGCACTAACCCTCTAATGAGTTTGCTTGAAGTTTGGTGTGAAGGAAGTTTTCAAGGGTCAAGAGAGGAGTATGATATACTATGATCAAGAGGAGTGAAAGCTCTAAGCTTGGGGATGCCCCCGTGGTTCACCCCTGCATATTCTAAGAAGACTCAAGCGTCTAAACTTGGGGATGCCCAAGGCATCCCCTTCTTCATCGACAACATCATCAGGTTCCTCCCCTGAAACTATATTTTTATTCAGTCACATCTTGTGTTCTTTACTTGGAGCGTCGGTTTGTTTTTGTTTTTGTTTTTGTTTGAATAAAATGGATCCTAGCATTCACCTTGTGGGAGAGAGACACGCTCCGCTGTTGCATATGGACAAATATGTCCTTAGGCTTTACTCATAATGTTCAAGGCGAAGTTTCTTCTTCGTTAAATTGTTATATGGTTGGAATTGGAAAATGCTACATGTAGTAATTGGTAAAATGTCTTGGATAATGTGATACTTGGCAATTGTTGTGCTCATGTTTAAGCTCTTGCATCATATACTTTGCACCCATTAATGAAGAAATACATAGAGCTTGTTAAAATTTGGTTTGCATAATTGGTCTCTCTAAGGTCTAGATAATTTCTAGTAAAGAGTTTGAACAACAAGGAAGAAGGTGTAGAGTCTTATAATGTTTACAATATGTCTTTTATGTGAGTTTTGCTGCACCGGTTCATCCTTGAGTTTGCTTCAAATAACCTTGCTAGCCTAAACCTTGTATCGAGAGGGAATACTTCTCATGCATCCAAATCCTTGAGCCAACCACTATGCCATTTGTGTCCACCATACCTACCTACTACATGGTATTTCTCCGCCATTCCAAAGTAAATTGCTTGAGTGCTACCTTTAAACAATTCAAAAGTTATTACCTCTTATTTGTGTCAATGTTTTATAGCTCATGAGGAAGTATGTGGTGTTTATCTTTCAATCTTGTTGGGCAACTTTCACCAATGGACTAGTGGCTTCATCCGCTTATCCAATAACTTTGCAAAAAGAGCTGGCAATGGGATTCCCAGTCCCAAATTAATTAACAAAAATAGACACTCCTCCATGGTATGTGATTGTTGGACGGCACCCGAAGGATTCGGTTAGCCATGGCTTGAGAAAGCAAAGGTGGGGAGGAGTGTCATCATAATAAAACTAAAATAAAAGGCACTCCTTCATGGTATGAGATTGTTGGCAGGCACCCGAGGATTCGGTTAGCCATGGTTTGTGAAATAAAGGTTGGAAGGAGTGCCACCCAAAAATAAAATAAAATGGGAGCCGCTCTTTGAAGGTTTGTCTGGCAAGGGGTTAGAGTACCCGCTACCATTCGTTGACAACAACAAACACCTCTCAAAACTTTATTTTTATGCTCTCTTTATGTTTTCAAAATAAAAGCTCTAGCACAAATATAGCAATCAATGCTTCCCTCTGCGAAGGGCCTTTCTTTTACTTTTATGTTGAGTCAGTTCACCTATCTCTCTCCACCTTAAGAAGCAAACACTTGTGTGAACTGTGCATTGATTCCTACATACTTGCATATTGCACTTGTTATATTGCTTTGCATTGACAACTATCCATGAGATATACATGTTACAAGTTGAAAGCAACCGCTGAAACTTAATCTTCCATTGTGTTGCTTCAATGCCTTTACTTTGAATTTATTGCTTTATGAGTTAACTCTTATGCAAGACTTATTGATGCTTGTCTTGAAGTACTATTCATGAAAAGTCTTTGCTTTATGATTCATTTGTTTACTCATGTCATTACCATTGTTTTGATCGCTGCATTCATTACATATGCTTACAATAGTATGATCAAGGTTATGATGGCATGTCACTTCAGAAATTATCTTTGTTATCGTTTTACCTGCTCGGGACGAGCAGAACTAAGCTTGGGGATGCTGATACGTCTCCGACGTATCGATAATTTCTTATGTTCCATGCTACTTTATTGATGATACCTACATGTTTTATACACATTATATGTCATATTTATGCGTTTTCCGGAACTAACCTATTGACAAGATGTCGAAGTGCCAGTTCCTGTTTTCTGCTGTTTTTGGTTTCAGAAATCCTAGTAACGAAATATTCTCGGAATTGGACGAAATCAACGCCCAGGTTCCTATTTTGCCGGAAGCATCCAGAACACCCGAGAGCCGTCAGAGAGGAGCCACGTGGGGCCCACACATGGTGGCGCGCGGCCCGAGGCCCTGGCCGCGCCGCCTAGTGTCTGGTCCCACGGACCCCTTCCGAGGCTGCCCTTTCGCCTACAAATAGCCTCCGTCGCGAAACCCCGACGAGAGCCACGATACGGAAAACCTTCCAGAGACGCCGCCGCGCGCAATCCCATCTCGGGGGATTCAGGAGATCGCCTCCGGCACCCTGCCGGAGAGGGGATTCATCTCCCGGAGGACTCTACACCGCCATGATCGCCTCCGGAGTGATGAGTGAGTAGTTCACCCCTGGACTATGGGTCCATAGCAGTAGCTAGATGGTCGTCTTCTCCTTATGTGCTTCATTGTTGGATCTTGTGAGCTGCCTAACATGATCAAGATCATCTATCTGTAATACTATATGTTGTGTTTGTCGGGATCCGATGGATAGAGAATACTATGTTATGGTGATTATCAATCTATTGCTTATGTGTTGTTTATGATCTTGCATGCTCTCCGTTATTAGTAGAGGCTCTGGCCAAGTTTTTGCTCTTAACTCCAAGAGGGAGTATTTATGCTCGATAGTGAGTTCATGCCTTCATTGATACCTGGGACAGTGACAGAAAGTTCTAAGGTTGTGATGTGTTGTTGCCACTAGGGATAAAACATTGATTCTATGTCTAAGGATGTAGTTGTCGATTACATTACGCACCATACTTAATGCAATTGTCTTTTGCTTTGCAACTTAATACTGAAGGGGTTCGGATGATAACCTGAAGGTGGACTTTTTAGGCATAGATGCAGTTGGATGGCGGTCTATGTACTTTGTCGTAATGCCCAATTAAATCTCACTATATTTATCATGTCATGTATATGCATTGTTATGCCCTTCTCTATTTGTCAATTGCCCGACTGTAATTTGTTCACCCAACATGCTTTTATCTTATGGGGAGACACCTCTAGTGAACTGTGGACCCCGGTCCTATTCTTTACATCGCATACAATCTACTGCAATACTTGTTTTACTGTTTTCTTGCAAACAATCACCTTCCACACAATACGGTTAATCCTTTGTTACAGCAAGCCGGTGAGATTGACAACCTCACTGTTTCGTTGGGGCAGGTACTTTGGTTGTGTTGTGCAGGTTCCACGTTGGCGCCGGAATCCCTGGTGTTGCGTCGCATCATTTCGCCACCATCAACCTTCAACGTGCTTCTTGGCTCCTCCTGGTTCGATAAACCTTGGTTTCTTTCTGAGGGAAAACTTGCTGCTGTGCGCATCATACCTTCCTCTTGGGGATTCCCAACGAACGTGTGAGTTACACGCCATCAGTGTGCTACTCATGTGATGTTATTAAAGTAGTCTATTCCTCCTGCATGGTGTAAAGGTGACTAGTGTGTGCACCGTGTGGTTCTTGTCGTATGCTATGATCATGATCTCTTGTAGATTGTGGAGTTAATTGTCATTATGATAGTATTGATGTGATCTATTCCTCCTTCATAGTGTAATGTGGACAGTGTGTGCGCTATGTTAGTTCTTGGTTTATTTTGCAATGATCTATTATGCTCTAAGGTTACTTAAACATGAATATCGAATGTTGTGGAGCTTGTTAACTCCGGCATTGAGGGTTCGTGTAATCCTACGCAACGAATGGTGTTCATTATCAAACAAGAGTATATGTAGCACAAATGAGAGAAGTTATTATTTATTATGCGATCAATGTTGAGAGTGTCCACTAGTGAAAGTATGATCCCTAGGCCTTGTTTCCAATACTGCAAACACCGTTTATTTACTGTTTTGTTGCATGTTTACTCGCTGCCATATTTTATTCAGATTGCTATTACCACTCATATACATCCATACTACTTGTATTTCACTATCTC
Organism: Lolium multiflorum; assembly: GCA_030979885.1. Lineage (NCBI taxonomy): Eukaryota > Viridiplantae > Streptophyta > Magnoliopsida > Poales > Poaceae > Lolium > Lolium multiflorum. Next base: position 33,671 of record JAUUTY010000645.1, on the reverse strand, counting down.
TTCGCCGAACTAGTGCACCTATACATCTGACAAGTGTATTAGGTGTGTTGGGGACACAAGAGACTTCTTGTATCGTGATTGCAGGGTTGCTTGAGAGGGATATCTTTGACCTCTTCCTCCCTGAGTTCGATAAACCTTGGGTGATCCACTTAAGGGAAAACTTGCTGCTGTTCTACAAACCTCTGCTCTTGGAGGCCCAACACTGTCTACAAGAATAGAAGCACCCGTAGACATCAAGCTATTTTCTGGCGCCGTTGCATGGGAGGAAAGGTAAAAGGTACTCACACTCCGGATCTCGGCTACTAAGCTATTTTCCGGCGCCGTTGTAAGTACTCGAAGCTATTTCCTTTAGATCCTGCAATTGCATCTTTTTGTTTCTTGTTTTTATTTTCACTAGTTAGGCATAATGGAAAACAACAAAAAAATTGGTGAGCTTTTTAATCTTTTTCCTAATTTAGAATTGTTTGATGCGAAAATTAAAAAACCTATGGAACCTTATTTACATGATAGTAGCAATGTTATTAGTATGAATGCAATTACTGCTAATGCTATGAAGAAGTCTAAGCTTGGGGAAGCTGGTTTTTGTGATCTTTTTAGCTTCCCATCTTTAGGGGAGAAAATTTGCTCTGATAATATTTTATCTCCCATATGCGATAATTCTAATGATGCGTGTGATATTTTAAATCCATCTACTGAAAGTATTCCATATAAAATCCCTATGAAAATTATTGAACGTGTTATGGATAACCGCTATGAAGGGGATGGAACTATCCATCCTGGAGATCATTTACTGTTTTTGCATGAATTATGCGGGTTATTCAAGTGTGCAGGTATCTCTATGGATGAAGTGAAGAAGAAATTATTCTCTATGTCGCTGTCTGGTAAAGCGGCGCATTGGTATAAACTGCTGAAGGACGGGCGCTCTCTTGATTGGAAGGATATTATGCCTCTATTTTGTTCTAAGTTCTATCCTCCAAGTGAAATTCACAAAGATCGAAACCATATATATAATTTCTGGCCTCATGATGGAGAGAGTATTGCCCAAGCATGGGAGAGATTGAAGTCTTTAATGCTCAAATGCCCCAATCATGAGCTTCCAGGTAATATCATCATTGATAATTTCTATGCAAGACTTTCTTTTCAAGATAAGACCTTGCTGGATACTACTTGTTCTGGATCATTCACGCGCAACAAAGAAGAGTTTAAAAGGGACCTTCTTGATCGGATTAAGGAGAACGCTGAAGATTGGGAGAACGACAAAGGTAAAGAGTCAGGTATAAATTATGATTATGAATGCATTGAAACTTTTATGGATACTGATAAATTTCGAGATATGAGTGCTACTTATGGTCTTGACTCTCAAGTTGCTGCAAATCTTTATAAAGCCTTTGCTTCTCATTTTGAATTGCCTAAAAAGAATTTTGATAAGTATCATGAACCTTTTAAAGAGGCTTGCATGAAGAATGACATTGTTGTTAATGATTGCAATAAGCATGCTCAAACTCCTAAGAATGCTATTTCCTATAAGCATGTTAATTTTTGTGGAATGCATAGACCTTGTGGAATTAATCAAATCGAAGATGAATATTGTATCCACCATATTAATGAAAAAACTAGAAAGTGGGCTAGGACTCTAGATGATCTTGGTAAAAAAGTTTGTGCCCTCTATCCTTTTATTTGTGAAGTTTGCCATGAAGTGGGTCATTTTAATTTTCAATGCTCCTCCAATGATAATTTGAACCCAATGAGTGCTGCAAATTTGTATTGTGATGATGAAATTACTCCTAATCAGCATGATGAACTTACTTTATTTTTGTGGTGTGAAGAGCTCTCAAGAAAAATCTCTTTGTTACATATGAGTGATCTTGATATTGATGATGTCCTGCATGGGTGTTTTTCTTATTGCATTGACAATAGCCATACAAACACTTACATACAAAATATTTTAGAAGATGACACCTTGCCAAAATATGATAGGACCGCTGTGTGTTTTCAACTAATTAATGAAAAGGAGGGATCCTCCCAAGTTTCTTCTATTGTTTCTAAAAGTAAATCAGGTTATGCGGACAAGCCACCCTTCAAGCCTCTTCCTCCTAAAGAAGGGAACGAGGAGAAGGAAGAAGAAGAAGAAGAAGAAGAAGAAGAAGAAGAAGAAGAAGAAGAAGAAGAAGAAGAAGAAGAAGAAGAAGAAGAAGAAGAAGAAGAAGAAGGAGAATAAAAAGAAAGAGGTAACGGCGTATCCCCGTGATGACCCACAAGTATAGGGGATCGCAACAGTCTTCGAGGGAAGTATTACCCAATTTATTGATTCGACACAAGGGGAGACAAAGAATACTTGTAAGCCTTAACAGCGGAGTTGTCAATTCAGCTTTGGAAACAGACTTGCTCGCAAGAGTTTATCAGTAGTAACAGTTTTATGGCAGTGGAAATAGTGAAATAGCAGCAGCGGTGAAATAAAGACAGCAGTAGTGATTATAGTAAACAGCAGGATTAAAATACTGTAGGCACAGGGACGGATTTAACGGGCGTTGCATGGATGAGAGAAACTCATGTAACAATCAAAGCATGGGCATTTGCAGATAATAATAAAACGGTATCCAAGTACTAATCAATCAATAGGCATGTGTTCCATATATAGTCGTATGTGCTCGCAATGAGAAACTTGCACAACATCTTTTGTCCTACCAGCCGGTGGCAGCCGGGCCTCTAGGGAAACTACTGGATATTAAGGTACTCCTTTTAATAGAGTACCGGAGCAAAGCATTAACACTCCGTGAACACATGTGATCCTCACATCACTACCATCCCCTCCGGTTGTCCCGATTCTTGTCACTTCGGGGCCATTGGTTCCGGACAGCGACATGTGTATACAACTTATAGGTAAGATCATAAACAACGAATATCTTCATGAATCAATAACATGTTCAGATCTGAGATCATGGCACTCGGGCCCTAGTGACAAGCATTAAGCATAACAAGTTGCAACAATATCATAAAAGTGACATCTACGGATACTAGGCACTATGCCCTAACAATCTTATGACTATTACATGACCAATCTCATCCAATCCCTACCATCCCCTTCAGCCTACAGCGGGGGAATTACTCACACATGGATGGGGGAAACATTGCTGGTTGATGGAGAGGCGTTGGCGGTGATGGCGGTGAAGATCTCCTCCAATTCCCCGTCCCGGCGGAGTGCCAGAACGGAGACTTCTGGCTCCCGCGACGGAGTTTCGCGATGTGGCGGCTCTCTGGAGGGTTTCTGGCGATGTCGACTTCTCCCCGTGCGTTTTTAGGTCGAACCCGATAAGTAGTCCAAAGGGGGGCGTCGGAGGCCGGCCGAGGGGGCCACACCATAGGGCCGCGCGGGCCCCCCTGGGCCGCGCCGCCTTATGGTGTGGGGCCCTCGGGCCTCCACCTCCTTTGCCCTTCTGGCTCCGTCAATATTTTGGTAAAATAGGGCCATCTGAAGAAATTCCGAGGATTTTCCCGAAAGTTGGATTTCTGCACAAAAACGAGACACCAGAGCAATTCTGCTAGCGTTAGTCCGTGTTAGTTGTATCCAAAATACACAAATTAGAGGCAAAACAATAGCAAAAGTGTTCGGGAAAGTAGATACGTTTTGGACGTATCAACTCCCCCAAGCTTAGCTTATTGCTTGTCCTCAAGCAATTCAGTTAACAACTGAGCGATAAAAGAACTTTCACGAACACATTTGCTCATATGATGTATATATTCTCATGCTATGGCTAATACTTAAGCAGTTCATAATGAGATACATGCAAATAAGATCATCCAACAGCTATGTCAATCATGAAGAAGTACCAACAATTAATAATAAGCACCATGAATCATGTATATAAGCAGGATTGCAATGTTCATAAGAGAATATGATAAAGTGGTATCTCGCTTGCCTGTATTTGATCGGCAAAACATAAATGCCGAGGCACCTCTTGAGTTCATAGAAAGACTAGAAGTAGTGATTGTCAAAGATAAAAGCATCAAAGTTATACCACAATCAATCATATTTTGAGACAAGCATATTATACTAAGAATGACAGTTGTGCTCTCAAGATAGTGCTCAAAGAAAGAATGGAGACACAACATAAAAGTAAAAGATTGACCCTTCGCAGAGGGAAGCAGGGATTAACATGCGCTAGAGCTTTTCATTTGTAAAGCAGGAGTAAAATTATTTTGAGAGGTGTTTGTTGTTGTCAACGAATGGTAATGGGTACACTAACTACCTCATCAACCGGACTCACAAGAGCGGCTCCCATTTTATTTATTTTTGGTTGGCACTCCTTCCAACCTTTCTTTCACAAACCATGGCTAACCGAATCCTCGGGTGCCTGCCAACAATCACATACCATGAAGGAGTGCCTTTTTATTTAAGTTTTATTATGATGATGACACTCCCCCCAACCTTTGCTTACACAAGCCATGGCTAACCGAATCCTTCGGGTGCCGTCCAACAATCACAAACCATGGAGGAGTGTCTATTTAAGTTAATTAATTCGGGACTGGGAATCCCATTGCCAGCTCTTTTTGCAAAATTATTGGATAAGCGGATGTGCCACTAGTCCATATGAGAGTCCGTCAAAAGTAAATGACAAGGTTGAAAGCTAAACACCACATACTTCCTCATGAGCTATGAAACATTAACACAAATTGAGAAGCATTTTGAAAGTTTTAAAGGTAGCGCATGAGAATTTACTTGGAATGGTTTGAAATGCCATGCATAGGTATTTATGGTGGACACTTATGGAACAACTTGGTTTTCAGGTGTTTGGAAGCACGAGCGGCGTTACCGCTCAGTACAAGTGAAGGCTAGCAAAAGACTAGGGAGCGACAAATCAAGAGAGCAATAACTGTCATAATCATGCTTGCGGCAAAATAAATTAACGGAGGCATAAAAGTGATACAATAACTCTGAAGCAATATAAATCATCGAGGCTTAATTGACTTTTGTTCAGTCATATGCATGCGTGAGCATGTGCCAAGTCGATATAAATGAGTTATTCAGAGGAGGATACCACAATGCCATACTTACTTATGAATAAAACAATGCAAGCAAACATCCATGACATGCTACTCATATTAATAAATTGGAGCTAAACATGAGAGATCATGAACTACTAGACTTTCTCAAATAACATATACCTCACATGAACCAACTAAGCATGCTCATATGGATGAGTATATGTACAAAAATGAAAGCAAATAGAGTTCATACCAGCCTCTCACCACAATCAGATTGTCGTAGATCGTCATTATTGCCTTTTCACTTGTGTAGCTTGGATAATATGAAATGAAAACCACGCTCCAGCCACCGAAGACCATTGAACTCATGATGAACTTTACAAACCAAAGAAGAACAGCAAATATTTTTGGTGTTTTCGAATTAGAAACAACGAAAGAAAACAAGCAAACAAAGCAAAATCTTTTTGGGTTTTCTCATAGCAAACTAACGATAGCAAATAAAGCAAACTAAGAGCAAGGTACCAAATAAACAAATGGTGAAGAGAAACTACAGAAATATTTTTGGTCTTTTTGTGTTTTAGGAAAGAAACAAAGTGAAAACAAAAGAATGCAAACTAACAGAAACACAGAAAAGCAGGATGACAGAAATCTGCCAAATCCTGACAGCAGTACAGAAATCGAATTTAACAAAAATCTTCCATTGCTCAGACCAAAAAGTGTTCAACTAATGAAAGTTAGATAACAACCTGGGGAACATGCTCAAAAATTGGCAACTCAAAATAACGTTCTGGCTGTGCGTACGAATTTTTTTGGTAACAGCCCAGAATCTGTTTTTGGACAGCACTTCCCCAAATATCATCTCCCTCTCATTAGAAAACCACTCTAGAGACTAAACAAGTATGTACAAGTATCCAGCAATCATAATATGCAAAGAATGAGTGATGCCGGTATACCTCCCCCAAGCTTAGGCTTTTGGCCTAAGTGGAGTTCATTCCCAACGAGGGTCGGAGTTCCACGCCGGTGGATCATACATGGAGTGGTAATAGGGCCCCTGTGCAGAAGAATATCGTGGAGGCTCCACGTGACCATGATGTTGATATGAGGAGCTTGCTGCATCGGATGAAGAGTCGGGATGCTCCTCGGTCTCCTCCACATCTTCCCTCGCACGACGGCTTTCTCTTTCTATGTATGCATTTAGCTCATTTTCTGTGATCGACCACCCGTCCCTGGCATCAAGGTTAAACAAAGCAGGTGCAGGCAATCGTACTAGTTTTTCAATTTTCTTAGTTATACTCCATTTTTTCTTATATAAAGTTATCCTATAATGCAGGTTGTTCAAGTTAGATGCATCTGAAATAAACTCATGTCTAATCATGGAAACCACATCAAGCTTCTCTATAGAAAGCGGAATATCTAAATGGTGAGGTTCTACACCATGCATAGCTAATAAGCGAGAGGCGATAAGACCTCCACAAATTCCTCCTTTCTCACGGTTAGTAGCAAGTCTACAAGCTATTAAAGCACCCAAATTATAAGTCCTATCCTGTTGCAAAGCAGCAGCTAAGAAAGCCAAGTCTGGGACAGATAATTTACCTCCGGTCCTTCTTGCAAGGACGCACTTTGTAATGAAATAGGCAAAGTAGCGGATGGCTGGATGTTGAATGCTACTAATCTTACCATCATCATTGGAGAGGCTCCTCCCATTACAAATCCTTGTATAAAGATCTGAGAGCTCCCGCGGTGTTCCCCTGATCTTCTCGCAGGATCCCCATTGCGGTACTCCAATTGCTGCACAAAAAACACTAAATGGCAAGTTGACAGCTTTATTGTAAATTTTATACTGGACCATGGGGTCAGATCGCGACCAATTGAACTTGAAGTCCTGCACAAAAGACATAGTTAATTTTACATATTGTCTTGGCTCTCCTTCAACAAAACCACTCAGCCCTGCACGAGAGATTAGAGTTTGCACATCTTGTAAAATCCCCGCACTTCTCATAAAGTCCACGCATGGGTAGTAAGAGGGGTATACTCCCTCCTCACGATTGACTCTTGAAACTTGCTGGACTTCCAATTCTTCTTGGTTCAATTGGGGCACACCTTCTTCCATTTTCTGAAATTTTCAACAATCATTATAAAATTTGATTTCAAGGTGTGTAATTGAAGGGAACTACTATAGGAACTTGCTAGAGTGCTAAACATGCATCAAAACTAATTTCTACCACTTAGAACAAGCATGCAAGCTCACTAAACATGTTATCTACAGCAGCAAAATATTCAAGATATACTCAACCAAATGAAATTCTAATTGGACAATCAAAGGAGTCACATACCAAGGAGTAAATGTGCCAAATTTCAGACAGAAATCTGGGCTGAGCAAGGAGATCGAAAAATCGCGAGTTCTTGAGCAGAAACACGAGTGAGAGAAACTTGGTACGAGTTTTTTCGGGAGAGAGAAGGTGCTGGGAGGAAGAGATGGTGTAGTGGGGCAAGGGGTGGCCCACACCACATGGTGGCGCGGCCCCCTTGCTGGCCGCGCCGCCCTATGGTGTGGCACCCCCTGGTGCCCCACAGGTCATCCTCTGGTGCTCCCAGGTGCCTCGTCGAAAAATAGGACCAACGGTGTAATTTTTGTAATTTTTAGAGAACTTCGAAAAATGCACATTTCTGGGTATTAAATTAATGATTACTGCGCAGGAAAATGATTTCTAAAATCTTAAATGACTAAAGCATATTGCAAAATAAAAGTGCTACAGCAAGTAAAATAGGTGAAGGGAGAGAGAAAGAAAGAAGTGTTGTTTAACTCTCCTATGCAATAAAATATACTTGTTAACAAGGTTGATCAAGTCTTGCTACCAAATAAATTTTATATGACATAAGAAGAAATAAACCTCAAATCAATCATGTTACCTTATATTGAATTGATATGGATCCAATCACAAGAGTTTGATATTCTTCTTTAGGCTCATATATAGGACAATCAATGGATCCCACTTTGATAGTTTTCACATTAAAAATTGTATTGACTCCACATACTTTATCAATCCTCTTGGGAAAATAGACAGTGTGTTCCTTATCATCAACATTGAAAGTAACCATGCCTTTATTGCAATCAATAACAGCCCCTGCAGTATTAAGAAAGGGTCTTCCAAGAATAATGGACATATTATCATCTTCAGGCATTTCCAACACAACGAAATCAGTTAATATCAAGCAATGCTGAGTAACTTGAACAGGAACATTTTCACATAAACCAACAGGAATAGCAGTAGATTTATCAGCCATTTGCAAAGATATATCAGTTGGTATCAATTTATCTAAATCAAGTCTCTTATAAAGAGAAAAAGGCATCACACTCACACCTGCTCCCAAATCACATAGAGCAGTTCTAACATAATTATTCTTGATGGAACAAGGAATAGTCGGTATACCTGGGTCGCCCAACTTCTTTGGAATCTTACCATTGAAGGAGTAATTAGCGAGCATAGTGGAAATTTCCTCATTGGGGACTTTCCTTTTGTTAGTAACAATATCTTTCATATACTTTGAATAAGGAGGCAATTTAATAGCATCAGTCAAAGGGATTTGCAGAAATAAAGGTTTCATCCAATCACAAAATTTATTATAATGTTCCTCTTCCTTTGATTTTAGTTTCTTAGCAGGAAAAGGCATTTGCTTTTGAACCCAAGGTTCTCTTTCATTACCATGTTTCTTTGTAATAAAATCTTCTTTAGTATACTTTTTATTTTTAGCATGCTTTTCAGGTTCTTTTTCAATTTCTTCTTTATCAGGAGTATCATTCTTATCATTATCTTCCTCATGTTCATTACCACTTTCAGTTTCAGCATCAGAAATAGAAATACTATTAGGATCACTAACAGGTTCAGAGGATTCTACAACATTCTTATGTTTCTTTTTCTTTTTCTTAGATGGAGCACTAGTTTTAATTGGTTGAGAATCTTGTTCAACTCTTTTGGGATGCCCTTCAGGATATAGAGGATCCTGGGTAGAAGCACCACCTCTAGTTGTTACTTCACAAGCATGTTTTTCTTTAGAATTATTTCCCAACAAGTCATTTTGCACTTTAGTAAGTTGATCAATTTGAGTTTGAACCATTTGAAAATGTTTAACAAGTATCTTAACATCATTGGAGGTTCTCTCCACAATACCATGCAATTCACTAATAGCTCGGGAATTTTCCATTAAATGATTCTCTACTCTCATATTAAAGTTTTCTTGCTTAACAATATAATTATCAAATTCATCTAAGCATTGAGCAGGAGATTTTGAATACGGAATATCTTCCCTAGTAAAGTGTTGAAGCGAGTGTACCTCAATCATGGATGAAGGGGGAATTGTCTCACATATATCTTCTATAGGAGGTAAATTCTTCACATCTTCAGGTTTAATACCTTTCTCCTTAAGAGACTTCTTGGCTTCCCTCATATCTTCATCATTTAATTTAATCATACCCCTCTTCTTCACTATCGGTGTCGGGGTTGGTTCAATTGTAGACCAATCATCATGATTCCGGCCTATTTTAGCCAATAATTCTTCAGCGTCGTCTGGAGTTCTTTTCCTGAAAACACAACCAGCACAACTATCCAGGTATGCCCTAGACTCAATAGTTAGTCCACTATAAAATATATCAAGTAAATCATGCTTTTCCAAATCATGGTCAGGCTGAGCTCTAATAAGAGAACAGAATCTCGCCCAAGCCTCAGGCAATTTCTCTCCATCTTCCTGGTCAAAATTATAAATTCTCTGCAAAGCAGCGTGTTGAGCACTAGCAGGAAAGTATTTTCGAAAGAAAACATCACGCAAGTCAGTTGGACTTTTAATAGAACCAGGAGGCAAATTATTATACCAAGTTTTAGCATCATCCTTTAATGAGAACGGAAAAATTTTAGCGACAAAATAAGTACGCATCTTGACATCATCAGAAAACACGCCACTAAGAGTAGATAACTCAGTCAAGTGTTCAACAGCACTTTCTTTTTCAGTACCACAAAAGGGTGTTTTCTCAACAATAGCTATATGAGATAGATCAAGAGAAAAATCATAATCTTTATCCCTAATGTTTATAGGAGATGTGGCAAATTTAGGATCAGGAGATGGTTTATATCTAACAGCATGTTCTGCAAGCAACTTTTTAATTTTTCTTGCATCAGTAGTAGCATTGCATTTTTCAATAAAATCATCATCAAGCTCTACATAATCTTCATCAAGATCATCACTAGAATAATCAACAGACTCAGGTGAATTAACAGGTGTAGCAGCATTAGGAGTTTCAGTATTTTCAATTTGTCTAGACTTAGCAATTGTAGCATCTAGAAAAGATCCCAATGAACCACTATCATCAAGCACAGCAGAAACATTATCAATATTATGAGAATTTTCAGATTCAGCAGAAGTACCAGCACGTGAAGCATGCGGCGGTGAAACAAGTTTATCAATCACAGATGGTGAATCAAGAGCAGCAGAGGTACTCAGAGTTGTACCTTTTCTTGTAGTGGATGGTAATATGGCGATCTTAGTATCGCGAGGTTTACCCATAATGGAGAATTTGCAGCGAACAATATCAATCCAAGTGAACTTCCAAATAAAGCTATGCTCCCCGGCAACGGCGCCAGAAAATAGTCTTGATGACCCACAAGTATAGGGGATCGCAACAGTCTTCGAGGGAAGTATTACCCAATTTATTGATTCGACACAAGGGGAGACAAAGAATACTTGTAAGCCTTAACAGCGGAGTTGTCAATTCAGCTGCACCTGGAAACAGACTTGCTCGCAAGAGTTTATCAGTAGTAACAGTTTTATGGCAGTGGAAATAGTGAAATAACAGCAGCGGTGAAATAAAGACAGCAGTAGTGATTATAGTAAACAGCAGGATTAAAATACTGTAGGCACAGGGACGGATTTAACGGGCGTTGCATGGATGAGAGAAACTCATGTAACAATCAAAGCATGGGCATTTGCAGATAATAATAAAACGGTATCCAAGTACTAATCAATCAATAGGCATGTGTTCCATATATAGTCGTACGTGCTCGCAATGAGAAACTTGCACAACATCTTTTGTCCTACCAGCCGGTGGCAGCCGGGCCTCTAGGGAAACTACTGGATATTAAGGTACTCCTTTTAATAGAGTACCGGAGCAAAGCATTAACACTCCGTGAACACATGTGATCCTCACATCACTACCATCCCCTCCGGTTGTCCCGATTCTTGTCACTTCGGGGCCATTGGTTCCGGACAGCGACATGTGTATACAACTTATAGGTAAGATCATAAACAACGAATATCTTCATGAATCAATAACATGTTCAGATCTGAGATCATGGCACTCGGGCTCTAGTGACAAGCATTAAGCATAACAAGTTGCAACAATATCATAAAAGTGACATCTACGGATACTAGGCACTATGCCCAAACAATCTTATGACTATTACATGACCAATCTCATCCAATCCCTACCATCCCCTTCAGCCTACAGCGGGGGAATTACTCACACATGGATGGGGGAAACATTGCTGGTTGATGGAGAGCGTTGGCGGTGATGGCGGTGAAGATCTCCTCCAATTCCCCGTGCGGAGTGCCAGAACGGAGACTTCTGGCTCCCGCGACGGAGTTTCGCGATGTGGCGGCTCTCTGGAGGGTTTCTGGCGATGTCGACTTCTCCCCGTGCGTTTTAGGTCGAACCCGATAAGTAGTCCAAGGGGGGCGTCGGAGGCCGGCCGAGGGGGCCACACCATAGGCCGCGCGGGCCCCCCCTGGGCCGCGCCGCCTTATGGTGTGGGGCCCTCGGGCCTCCACCTCTTTTTCTGGCTCCGTCGGTATTTTGGTAAAATAGGGCCATCTGAAGAAATTGAGGATTTTCCCGAAAGTTGGATTTCTGCACAAAACGAGACACCAGAGCAGTTCTGCTGAAAACAGCGTTAGTCCGTGTTAGTTGTATCCAAAATACACAAATTAGAGGCAAAACAATAGCAAAAGTGTTGGGAAAGTAGATACGTTTTGGACGTATCACCCGATGAATGAGATAACGCTAGGTAACCGTAAGTATGTTGCTCCTAATGATTATTGTGATAATGAATCTGAATACGATGATCTTCCTATGCCCTTTACATACATTAGCGATCATGATTTGAATGAGCACACTACTTTTGATATTACAAATCTCTGGGAAACTAATTCTGAAAATGATAATAATTGCCATAGTGTCAGTGCTATCCATGCTTCCTCCCATAATGATATAGAAAGCTCTAAGCTTGGGGAAGATGTGTTTGAAAATCCTTTTGCTACTGGTCATTATGTTCTTGATACATCTCCTTCTAATAACAATGATGGTATGGTCATAGATAAACCGACTGTGAAAGATAACTATTCTATTTCTTATGATGACACTGTGCCTCCGATCTTTGATGATTATTATAAAGAATGCTATGATATAGGTTATAACTATCCTTATGAAACTTGTCATAGTCATGATTGGATTACCAAAAACAATTCTTTTAATATGCAACTTGTTTACCATGTTCAAATTCTTGATAATAATCTTGCTCCAATTACTATTAATGAGAATAACTCTTCTTATGCCAAAATTAATGATACTTCTATGCATATGAACCATGATAAGAATGTTTTAAGTGATGGGTATATTGTGGATTTCATCAATGATGCTACTGAAAGTTATTATGAGAGAGGGAAATATGGTTATATGCATCTTAATAATATTAAGTTTCCCCTCTTTATGTTGAGAATCTTGAAGTTACTCGTGTTTTATCCTCTTATGCTTGTCACTTTGCTCTTCATGAATTCATTTGTGTATAAGATTCTTCTGCATAGGAAGCATGTTAGGCTTAAATGTGTTTTGAATTTGCCTCTTGAAGCTCTCTTTTTGCTTCAAATACTATTTCTTGAATGCATCATTAAAACTGCTAAGCCCATCTTAATGGCTATAAAGAAAGAACTTCTTGGGAGATAACCCATGTGTTTATTTTGCTACAGTACCTTTGTTTTATATTTGTGTCTTGGAAGTTGTTACTACTGTAGCAACCTCTCCTTATCTTATTTTTATTGTATTGTTGTGCCAAGTAAAGTCTTTGATAGAAAGGTTGATACTAGATTTGGATTACTGCGCAGAAACAGATTTCTTGCTGTCACGAATCTGGGCCTAATTCTCTGTAGGTAACTCAGAAAATTATGCCAATTTACGTGAGTGATCCTCAGATATGTACGCAACTTTCATTCAATTTGAGCATTTTCATCTGAGCAAGTCTGGTGCCATTTTAAAATTCGTCTTTACGGACTGTTCTGTTTTGACAGATTCTGCCTTTTATTTGCATTGCCTCTTTTTCTGTGTTGGATGGATTTCTTTGTTCCATTAACTTTCAGAAGCTTTGTGCAATTTCAGAAGTGTTAAGAATGATTGTGTCACCTCTGAACATGTGAGTTTTTGATTATGCACTAACCCTCTAATGAGTTGTTTTGAGTTTGGTGTGGAGGAAGTTTTCAAGGGTCAAGAGAGGAGGATGATATACTACGATCAAGAAGAATGAAAAGTCTAAGCTTGGGGATGCCCCGGTGGTTCATCCCTGCATATTTCAAGAAGACTCAAGCATCTAAGCTTGGGGATGCCCAAGGCACCCCTTCTTCATCGACAAAGTATCGGGTTCCTTCTCTTGAAACTATATTTTTATTCGGTCACATCTTATGTACTTTGGAGCGTCTGTATGTTTTTGTTTTTGTTTTTGTTTGAATAAATACTTGTGTGGGAGAGAGACACGCTCCGCTGGTTCGTATGAACACATGTGTTCTTAGCTTTTAATTTTCATGGCGAAGGTTGAAACTGCTTCGTTAATTGTTATATGGTTGGAAACGGGAAATGCTACATGTGGTAATTGGTAAAATGTCTGGATAATGTGATACTTGGCAATTGTTGTGCTCATGTTTAAGCTCTTGCATCATATACTTTGCACCTATTAATGAAGAAATACATAGAGCTTGCTAAAATTTGGTTTGCATAATTGGTCTCTCTAAGGTCTAGATAATTTCTAGTATTGAGTTTTGAACAACAAGGAAGACGGTGTAAAGTCTTATAATGTTTACAATATGTCTTTTATGTGAGTTTTGCTGCACGGTTCATCCTTGAGTTTGCTTCAAATAACCTTGCTAGCCTAAACCTTGTATCGAGAGGAATACTTCTCATACATCCAAAATCCTTGAGCCAACCACTATGCCATTTGTGTCCACCATACCTACCTACTACATGGTATTTCTCCGCCATTCCAAAGTAAATTGCTTGAGTGCTACCTTTAAACAATTCAAAAGTTATTACCTCTTATTTGTGTCAATGTTTTATAGCTCATGAGGAAGTATGTGGTGTTTATCTTTCAATCTTGTTGGGCAACTTTCACCAATGGACTAGTGGCTTCATCCGCTTATCCAATAATTTTGCAAAAAGAGCTGGCAATGGGATTCCCAGTCCCAAATTAATTAACAAAAATAGACACTCCTCCATGGTATGTGATTGTTGGACGGCACCCGAAGGATTCGGTTAGCCATGGCTTGAGAAAGCAAAGGTGGGGAGGAGTGTCATCATAATAAAACTAAAATAAAAAGGCACTCCTTCATGGTATGAGATTGTTGGCAGGCACCCGAGGATTCGGTTAGCCATGGTTTGTGAAAGAAAGGTTGGAAGGAGTGCCACCCAAAAATAAAATAAAATGGGAGCAGCTCTTTGAAGGTTTGTCTGGCAAGGGGGTTAGAGTACCCACTACCATTCGTTGACAACAACAAACACCTCTCAAAACTTTACTTTTATACTCTCTTGATGTTTTCAAATTAAAGCTCTAGCACAAATATAGCAATCAATGCTTTCCTCTTTGAAGGACCTTTCTTTTACTTTTATGTTGAGTCAGTTCACCTATCTCTCTCCACCTCAAGAAGCAAACACTTGTGTGAACTGTGCATTGATTCCTACATACTTGCATATTGCACTTATTATATTACTTTGCATTGACAACTATCCATGAGATATACATGTTACAAGTTGAAAGCAACCGCTGAAACTTAATCTTCCATTGTGTTTCTTCAATGCCTTTACTTTGAATTTATTGCTTTATGAGTTAACTTTTATGCAAGACTTATTGATGCTTGTCTTGAAAGTACTATTCATGAAAAGTCTTTGTCATATGATTCATTTGTTTACTCATGTCATTTACCATTGTTTTGATCGCTGCATTCATTACATGTGCTTACAATAGTATGATCAAGGTTATGATGGCATGTCACTTAAGAAATTATCATTGTTATCGTTTACCTACTCGAGGACGAGTAGGAACTAAGCTTGGGGATGCTGATACGTCTCAACGTATCTATAATTTCTTATGTTCCATGCTACTTTATTGATGATATCTACATGTTTTATGCATACTTTATGTCATATTTATGTGTTTTCCGGAACTAACCTATTGACGAGATGCCGAAAGGCCAGTTTTCTGCTGTTTTGGTTTCAGAAATCCTAGTAAAGAAATATTTTGAATCGGACGAAATCAAGACCGAAGACCTTATAATTCCCGGAAGCTTCCGGAGCACCGGAGAAGGACGAGATGGGAGCCGGGGGGCCCCACCCCACAGGCGGCGCGGCCCAGGGCGCGCCCCCTAGTGTGTGGGCACCCCGTGGCCCTCCGACTCCGCCTCTTCGCCTATAAAGCCAGCTGACCTAAAAACACCGATACGTCGACGAAACCCGAGAAAACCTTCGAGCCGCCGCCATTGCGAAATCAAGATTCGGGGGACGTCTCTGTTCCGCACGCCGGCGGGACGGAATTGCCAAGCCATATCCACCGCCATCGTTGCTCCCATGATGAGGAGGGAGTAATTCACCCCGGGCTGAGGCCCTGGTAGCTATGTGGTTAATCTCTCTCTCTACTCTCAATACAATGATCTCATGAGCTGCTTTACATGATTGAGATCCATATGATGAGCTTTGTATCACTACTAGTTGTGTGCTACTCATGTGATGTTATTAAAGTAGTCTATTCCTCCTGCATGGTGTAAAGGTGACTAGTGTGTGCACCGTGTGGTTCTTGTCGTATGCTATGATCATGATCTCTTGTAGATTGTGGAGTTAATTGTCATTATGATAGTATTGATGTGATCTATTCCTCCTTCATAGTGTAATGTGGACAGTGTGTGCGCTATGTTAGTTCTTGGTTTATTTTGCAATGATCTATTATGCTCTAAGGTTACTTAAACATGAATATCGAATGTTGTGGAGCTTGTTAACTCCGGCATTGAGGGTTCGTGTAATCCTACGCAACGAATGGTGTTCATTATCAAACAAGAGTATGTAGCACAAATGAGAGAAGTTATTATTTATTATGCGATCAATGTTGAGAGTGTCCACTAGTGAAAGTATGATCCCTAGGCCTTGTTTCCAATACCGCAAACACCGTTTATTTACTGTTTTGTTGCATGTTTACTCGCTGCCATATTTTATTCAGATTGCTATTACCACTCATATACATACATACTACTTGTATTTCACTATCTCTTCGCCGAACTATACATCTGACAAGTGTATTAGGTGTGTTGGGGACACAAGAGACTTCTTTTATCGTGATTGCAGGGTTGCTTGAGAGGGATGTCTTTGACCTCTTCCTCCTGAGTTCGATAAACCTTGGGTGGTCCACTTAAGGGAAAACTTGCTGCTGTTCTACAAACCTCTGCTCTTGGAGGCCCAACACTGTCTACAAGAATAGAAGCACCCGTAGACATCAGTGGCCTAACCCTACCGCCGGCGAGATTAAACGGAAGTTGCCGGCGATTTCAGCACGTAGGCGCCAGCGTTAAAATGGGCCGCGGAGCCACTATCCGGCCTGGCCTTACCGCCGGCAATTTTGGCCCAATAACGCCGGGGGTAGTGGGCCTTTCCGCTGGCAATCCCACTCTGTAGGCGCCGGGGGTAATGTGGACCAGATGGGCTGGAAAAAACCAGAGTGCACTAGTGCGAGGACGTAGAGCAGCACTTAATGGCTAACCCCGCAGTCCGCGGATCTCCCTTTTGCCTCGCACGCACCGTCGCCTGCTCCCCACCCCACTCCCCATCCACTCGATCCACTCCCACCCCTAGCCCCGCCCCGCTCCCCACGGGAGAGTGACCGACGCCTCCGCCCTAGCCGCCGCCACCCTCATTCGCTTCGTCTTCCCCTACTGGCTCCGCGTCGCCCTGGCCGAGGCCCCCTCCGCCGGCCTCCCCCTCGCCTCCCCTCTCCTCACCGCCCGCCTCGGCTCGGACCTCCACCTCCCTCTCCCTCTCCGCTCCACACGGCGGCGGCCCTTGGAATCACTGCATCAGCAACGGCGAGCCATCCGCAGGGAGCACGAGATGGCGGCCAAGTTCCCGGCGACGGTGGTCGCGAGATCCAGGCACGCCTCCGGCCACCTCCCTTCATCCGCGACCGCGTCCTCGACCTGAAGCCTCCCGCCCGCGAGTCCCCGCCGCTGGCCTTCCTCCTTCTGCGCCTCTACGTCCTCCAATCTGGTATGTGCTTACCGCGATGCTTCTCAGAATTAGTAATTTGGGATATAACTTGATCTTGGTTTGGGGAATTAATTCACACGCCATGCCACTCTGGTTAATTGAATATATGTGTAGGTTGGTGCAGAGACTGTCATCGTTCGATTGTATAATTGCTAAGGATCTCTGTTTCGTTCATGATTGCAACCTGCTAAAAACATTGGGCCTAATTGCTTTAGGAATTCTGGATCTTGACTTCTTGGGCTGTACATCTTGGATGTTAAGTGGAACTTAATGTCAGATCTGAACGCATATGTGAGCAGCAGCACTTAATGCACTACGTTTTATAGATATATGTATGTTCATTGCCATGAAATCACTAGTGCTCTAGACAAGTCATTGCTTTTAACCTATTAGCTTGAGTATTCTTGAACTGTTTAGCTTTCAACCCAGGATACTTTCATGTTCAGGGAGCTTTTATGCAATTTTTGAACTGTAAAAGCAACCTTTGTTGGTCCTATAACAGTTACATCATTGGCAATTTGTTTGTGCAATATAGCAAATTAGCAATAATTATTGTGTACCTTGTCTGTGCAATGATGTATATAGAACATGATTTGGAGTTTGATTGCAAGGTGTTTGTGGAAATACTTGTAGGAAGAACGTCGTGCGCACCATCGCTATGGACGGTACCGAGGGGCTCGTCTGCGGCCGGAAGGTCCTCAATACCTTGACCACTTGTCGTAGAAAATATTTCTGGTCATTTTGTTTGCTTGATGGTACTATCAATGGTTTAAATAGCAATATGTGTACACCCACTTTCCACCATTTAGTCTGCACACTTGAACCATTTCCCACTTGAATTAGCCTGCGGTACTATCAATGCCGCAGGATTCAAATGCAGTAATTTAGTCTGGTCATTTTGTTTGCTCGACGGTACAATCAATGCCGCGGGATTCAAATGCAGTAATTTAGTCTGCACATTAAACCATTTCCCACTTGAATTAGCTTAAAGTTTCAGTAAACACTTCAAAGTAGGTATAATCTTCGCCATCGTCTCCTGCCCTGCCGCAAACTAGCACTAACTGAATTACACGGACTAGGTCCAAGTGTTATGCAATTTTCAACTTGCAACTGATATGCTATTTAATGTCAATGCTCCACATTTTTCTGTCAACTGGTATGCAACTGATATTGCATTAGGAATATTTCTGTGACGGAGTACTCCGTTCCTTTCCTAGTGATGGAGTACTATTCAGTAGTAATAACCTGTGATGGTTTCTTACACAATAAAATGATGTCTTTGTGTGTATTTGCAGCTGCAAAGAGGTGCTATAATTTGAGATGATGTGCAAAGAGGCTATTTCTGTGAAGGAAGCTTTCAATATCAGGTACCTGTGGTGCGATGCATGTGGCTATGATTGGTAGGAGTACTTGGATCAATATTTGGAGTATACTTGGAGTAATCTGGAGCAGTAATATGTATCTTGTTTCAATATATTTATGAATATTTGGAGCAAGAGTATCAAGAGTATAGTTCCTGTGCAGTAATCTGTATCTTGTTTCAGTATTTGGAGACTGATGATGTACTAGTCCTTGCACTAGTACACAACAGATGTGCTGCTATGCTCTTGCTTGCAGTGCTTGCACTACTGAATGAACTGTTGTTCCATGGTCACAGGGATCAAATGAAGAGTGAATTTGTTTTTATTCTGAAGGTTTTGTGATTTCACGTCAGTTTTTTTTTTAATCCTAAAATACATACCGCTGGCGCATAGGGCTGTTTGCCGGCGGTAACTTAATACCCCAGCGGTTTGGAAAGCGTCGGCGGTAAATAATACCCCTGGCGAGTTGGCTGAGGTGCCGGCGGTAATCTGGGTTACCCCCGGCGGTTTGCAATGTGCCGGCGGTAAGGGCTTACCACCGGCGAGGTGATCGCCGGCGAATACGAAAATACCGGCGGTAAGCCTTTTCAATGTGCCGGCGGTAAGCCTTTTCCTAGTAGTGACGTGCTACCCTTGCATCTATTGTCGAGTCCTACTCCAAATTTGAAGGAAATCTTTGAGTGACCTATTATCTTATTAATCTAAACTATAGCAAATTTATTGGTGCGTTGCTACGAATTATGTTGGCAGTGACGTTCTAGCCCCTACGCTGGAACTAAAAGCCTTTAAATTATCCATATGCATCATTTTTTGGGGGACTAAATTGTATTGTGCAACCAAGACTTCAAACAATTATTAATATTTAACTTTGGTTGCACCGTGATCATGAAGTAACTAAATGCCAGATATAACCTAAATAATAGCCTCAAGAGGCACACGCATTTAGGTATTTAGAATGCTGGTGACCAGTGGGGTCTTCAATTCTATTGCATCAAGTAAATATTACTAGTTTGTAATGATCTTTATTACAAAATAAGAATTACCACAATTTTCTACAACTTACATTGCACGATGTAGTTTGTAAATTGAAAAAATATGACCGCAATACCTTTATACATTGATTTAGATGCATCGGACAGTATGAAACTTCTAGCAGTATGTCTTCAGCTTTGCCCAATTAAGAAACATCCAAGAGCATGTAAACATAAGGCTTAGTTTGGTAGCAAAGTATTTTTGAAGTATTCTAAAAATACTGCAGTTTTCAAAAATACTTTGGTTTTTAATACTTTAAGGTGTTTGGCTACAACACAAAATTGCAGTTTCAATACTTCAGTATTCACAAAACTGTAGTATTTTCTTAGTATTAAAAAATCAAGTCCGGACCTCTTTTTTTGAAACTGAGATTTGGGAGAGAAAAAAACTTCTCCACCTCGCTGTTGCTAGCTGCTCTTATGCTATCGCTGAAACTTAAGCAACGTAGACTATTGAAATGCTAGCTTGCGACATTTGAATATTCTCTCCAACATGGTATAAAGAAAAAAACAAATTGATGGACTATGCTGCAGTTGCCCAATGCTAATGAACAATGAGGATAAATCTCACAACGCCAACCTACTAGAAGAAATGAAAATCATGCTTAGGAATTTTGAAGCTTGGAAAGTGGACCAAGTGAGGCGCTTAAAGATGCTTGTTGGAGGGAGAATCATGCCCATTGCTTCACAAATTAGCAGTAACCAAACAGGTACAAAGTATTCACAATACTTCAGAATACTGCGAAATGTCAAAACTGAAGTATCTACTGCCTACACGATAAAATACTTCAGTATTCGAATACTTCAGTTTTTAAAATACTTTGCTACCAAACTAAGCCTAAGCCTGGCTACAAAACTAATGGAAGCCTAAAACCGGAACAGATCAACTGAGGCGTCAAACCAGTGCACCATCCATCCTTTGTTATGGATTCCATGCTTCCTTTTCTTCTAGAAAACAGACACACACGTGGATAAATCTGTCTATGAAGCTACATAAATCAAATTTCGACCTTTCACGTGAATCACAACATATGGAGCCCAAGTTGAGACTTGCATATACAGAATCCCTGATCAGAAGATAACAGAGAGGGAAACACGTGAACCTCAACAGGTTACAGATATGCGCGGCCATGGAAAACAGTGCTAAGCAAATTGGATGATCATTACATACAGGCTGAGATAACCAGCCAATTCAAAACAATCAAGCAGTATTTCATCGTTAGAAAGTTAGCATACTTAGTAAAATACAAATGTAACTAATATTAATTTTCCCTTTCTTTTCATTACAATGTACCTTAATTATTCTACTTACATTAGGCTAAACATATGTATTTTGTATGAAAATTTTGTTATTTTGCATTGTACAGACAATGACAAATTAAATTGTAAGCATCTTTGTTTTTTGCATCTACATTAATGTTTCTATAAATAAACATTAATACTTTGGCAGATATCTATTAGGCATATCCTAAAAAGTATCTTAATAAGGAGATTTTCAGTGAATGATTATGTAAGAAAATTATATAAACTTTTAAATTATAAGTTGGACTGCTTGCTTGAGAGTCTACCATTTTTGTGGTCCGACGTGTCTTATAAGGTACAACATATTTAATAATAATCTAAAAACGCATGGATTATATATACCGGATATTGGAAATTACTAAACACTAACTATCATAAATATTATTATGAATTCTTCAAATTTCTCGTACACATGACTTGAATTGCTAGGCTCATCAAGATGCCTTTGGTATTCATAACTATTCATGTTGTTTTTTAAATAAAACTAAAAATGTAATTAACATTGCTTTCACTACAAGTAGGTGAGCTTCCATCGAAGAGAGACTAGCGATATAGCCAATCTCACCATCATGTTGATCAATTTGGTTTGCTCCAATGTTATTCAAGTTTTGTGTTGCGGACTTACTCATACAAATGAATGAAGCATTGATATATATTCCATGAAGTAAGTCATTTTTAGCAAACTAAACTAAACTAGTTCGATAAAAGGCTTACATTATCGAACGACGGGGAGTAGTTTGTTGGAGATAACAGATACTCCCTCCATCAGTCTCACAAAAGATGTCTCAACTCTGTGTAAATTTCAATATATTTGGAGTATATACTAAGTCACGTTTAGGTACATCTGAATTTAGATAAAGTTGGGACATTCTTTGTGGGACAGAGGATGCGAATACTTTATTTGAGATTTGTCCCTTTCAATCAGTTTGTCCAGATATACAATTGTAACTTAGGCCTAAGATCTTCTCCAGCCGCGTCTCTCAAAGTGTCCGGCGTCGGATCGAGCGTTTGGGGGACGTGTTTTTCTTCGTGCCGTGTTTGGGGGACGTCGCTCCCCAGCCGCGGCCCCCAAACTTATTTTTGCATTAAAATACTCTTTTCTTTTTGCATTTTCATTTTAATAGAGAGGATGAACATTACACAAACTAATACATGATTGAGTACATGGTTTTACACAAACTAATACATAGTTTGGAACATGGTTTTCTCTGAAAGATTGTTGCACTAGCCAATTGAACCAAAAGTCTGAACTGATGTAAAGAGACTAGGCAGTGTATTTATATTCAACACTCCCCCTCACGTCTAGGCTATTTTAGTCCTTAGCGTGGGTTCGGTGTGGGCCGCAGAATCTTTTTTCTTTTGTGTTTTAAAACTGTGTGAGCAGGGTCTTGAACTTGAGACCTCTTGGCTCTGATACCATGAAAGATTGTTGCACTAGCCAACTGAACCAAAAGTCCGAACTGATGGAAAGAGACTAGGTTGTGTATTTATATTCAACATCCTCAAACTAATACATAGTTAAAACATTGCAAAATGAGGAATCTTAACAAGTGTTGGCATCGCAGATTTCGTGTGTTCGCTGCCAAGAAAGAACACTCTCAAACTGGAAAATCTAGTTGGTAATGACAGTCCGGTTGGTCCTTTGCAAGGAGAACATACAGAAACCTCCGTGACCATTTTCGTTGCGAAGAAAGAACACTCGGCGTGTTCAATCGTCATCCTCTTCGTCGTCGCCATGGTAGTGCTGGCGGCATGACGTGTCATCGAACACCTTCACGCTCATATTCGTGTTGCCTAGGTACGAGAATGTGAGCACGCAGCTGGCTTGGAGGTCGTGGTAGCGCGCGGACTTCTCCCAGCCGGTATAGAGGTACATCTTGCCGCGCCCGTCGAAGAGCACGTCCACCGGCCACCGGCAGCAGCCGCAGCCAGCCTCCAACAGATGCAGCGCGGCCGGCTCGTTGCCGGCGACGAACTCGACGAACTTGTCCGATAGCCTCTGGAAGTCGGGTGGGTCGTCATTGAGGAAGACGATGAACTCGAACAACTCTTGGTGCTCTTCCTGCAGATACGACGACGTCGCAGGCGACAGCGACCGTGCAACTCTTGGTGCTCCAGCACGGCCGCGGCCACGACCACAGCCGCGGCCTCGGCCTCTGCCTCTACCTGCCATGGCCCTCGGCTTTTTAGATGGTGGCGGCTAGGGTTGGAGAGAGAGGTGCTAGGGTTTTTGTGTGCGGGACAATGCGAGAGCGCTCTTTTTATAGTCCGGAGGGAGGCGGGGGGCGGTGGCGCTCATTAACGCCGACACAGAGAGCTAGGCGCCACGAGACGCATCGTTGCGCCTCTCCGAAAACTGCACCGTCGCTGCGCGCCAATAACTTACATCGTGAGGTAAACGACTGTTAGCATAAATTTGAATGTGCCGCTGACGCGTCGGACCCGCGTCTTCTCGCCTCGATTTTCGTTATGTCCAGCGTGCCCGGAGTGTCCCCTGTGGACCGAGGACGGGCTTGAGACGCCGGACACTGTATTGTACCGTGCCGGACGGAAGGAGGCTTTAAGACGCGCAACGAGAAACGAAAAATTGTTCGGCATGTCCCAAATAATTTTGGAGAACGCCTTAGAAGACACGGCTGGAGATGCTTTAAAGACTTCAAACATTATACTAGGAGCGTGAAATTACTACCTACCTAGGCCCCGGTCTTTCGATGACCCAGGACGGACGCCTCGCTGCCTCGGACTTTGAGCCAACCGTGTATGCATCGTTCGGGTACTCAATCTATCGCGAATCAATGTGAAGAGCTTGTTCAGTTTATCTCGCCTATATGTGAGGCCGACCTTTTCAAAGGAAAGTCGGGCCAGCCACGTTACGACACATGGCATCGGTTCACTTCTCCCCGCTCACATACGCAAGTACTTTCTCCTGCTTGCACGCCAGCCCGCCAACCGATGTACAAGCACACCAATGTACGACTACAAATTTTCAGATTCAACTTTAGTGAAAATATCTTAGCATTAGTACAAATGGGGTTGAAGAAAACATTTATACCCGGCCAAGGCCATTTCTCTCTCTCCAGAGTCGATAAGCATTGAACAGATAGATGTTTTCAAATGCAAAACTGGGCTGAGCATGGACTAGGCATAACAGTAGCAGTAATCCTATTAATAAGCTACAGTTGTAATCATGCATAGGTCCCGTTGGGAGCTTGTAGAATGAATGCATCCAATAGACCTCAAATCAAAACTGGTCGATCCTCGCCCAACACACTGGACTATGAGTGTTGGTACGTAGAGGTAGATGGGCTCACTGCAGTATACATACACCCTTCATCTTTAAATGGACATCTAGCTCTAAATTTTATTTATAAAAGCAAGTACAATAGAGTCCAAACAGCTAGCTATAAAATATTAAATAATATATTTTAGATAAGTTGGAGGAGAGAGAAGGGAAGAGAGAATGGAAGTGAGCTGTTATGCAATAGCCAACTCTTGCATGTGCTTTTAGCCACTTAGGGCATCCACAATGTATGAATGGCCAAATCTGACAAAACACAGTATTTGGCATCGGAACTACATATGGCTACACCTCCACAATGTACCATAGCTAAATATCTGTACGGTGGGTCCCGTTACCGAATAAAACCATCGTAAAAAAAGGGTGTTCTCTCTCTGAGTGCTATTGTTGTATCACAAAGAAATGAATATTTTATGGTGAGGGGGGAGATGGCATCGGAGCAAGTAGTTGCTCCGGTTCCCAATTTTCCTAGCTTTGGAACCACCTCCACAATGTAGGGAACTAGTTCCAAAAGCCAAAATGCACAAATAGAACTACTTTTAGCTACACATTGTGGATGCTCTTATTAGCCAAACTGGTGGGACGGTGAGATTTTTATAGCCAACTACCTTCTATAGTCTGACATTCACTTGCAGTATTAAAAAGGACCTTTAGTCCCCCACGGAGCTTTAGTCCCGGTTGTGTGGGACTAAAGGGTCGAAACTAAAACCCCCCCCTTTAGTCCCGGTTGCTTATGAACCGGGACTAAAGGTCCGTCCGCGCGGGTTTGTGCGTCGGGGCGAAAATGTCTCCCCAGGTGAATTTTTCTAATTTTATTTTTTCTAATTTTTCCACTCCATTTTTTTCTATTTTTTCTATTATTTCAGTTATTTGCATAGTTTAGTCTCTATCTCTAACTACACTTATCTCTAGTAAAATTACTTACTCGTGGTCAAACTTCTAGCTCGGTCACTCATCCTCCCACTACTCGAGCACTAGCACGCTTAACTTCCGAGTTCCATCCCGTCCCGCATCCAAATGTTTCGCATACATGTATGTGATACTAGTATCATATCAATCATATTAACATGTTGGTCGATCTCACATTTCTTTATTGTTTGAATTTTAAATAATTCTTTTAATAAACAAAAGTAATGATGTAATAATAATCTTGAATAAATAAATAAACATTAACTTTTTAATTTGTATTATTTTTAATTTTTAAATTTTTTAATTTTTTTGCCAAACCTAAAAATTTGAAAATCTAAAAATGGGTAAAAGTAATAGTAATCTTTATGCATGATACAATTATTAATTTTAATATTTTAAAAAATAAAAAATAAAAAATTCAGAATTTATAGCAAAAACTAAAATCTTCCTGCTTTCGTATTTTCATTTTGAATTTTGAGAATCTAAAATTTGGCTAACCGGCTAAACCTTGGTGAATTCGGATGTAACTTTTTCCCACGATGATTTTGATATATTATACTCCCTCCGTCCCAAATTAGTTGTCCCAATTTTTTTTAATATGGATGTATCTAGACATGTTTTAGTGTCTTGATGCATCCATATTTTAACAAACTTGAGACAACTAATTTGGGACGGAGGAGTACGTTTTTTCGACGTCATATGCAAATGTTAATGCGGTTTTACCATTTTTCAAACCTTTTTTTGCACAAAAACTGAAAATTCAAATTTGTTAATTTTCCCTAATAGTAGGTTGCATAACATACAAGAATCTGAAAACATTTTATTTTTTGAATTTTCTATCATTTTCTTTTGTATTTTACAGTGTTAAAAAAGGAGATCCACTGGGGGTGGAGGTGCGTGGGGAGTAAAAAAGCAGGAAAAACCTTTAGTCTTTAGTCCCGATTGGTAACACCAACCGGGACTAAAGAGGCCTGCGCCGGATGCAGCCCACCATTGCCCTTAAGTCCCGGTTGGTGGAGCATTAGTCTCTGTTCACCAGCAGAACCGGGACTAAAGACCCCATTAGTCTCGGGTCAAACTATTTGGGGACTAATGGGTTGGGATGGAAGGCTTTTTTCTACTAGTGTATGAAATTGTCCTAAAAGAGTGTACTTCTATCTTCCCAATCACTTTAGAGCAAGTACAATAAAATCAGTCAGCTAGCTATAAGAAATAAAATAATATATCTTTGCTTAGTTGGAGGAGTGAGAATAGGAGAGAGAATGTAAGTGAGCTCTTATGTAAGACCTAGCTCCAGCACGTTTTCCTAGGCACTTTGTGTGAATAGAAGGTGGACCATATTTTAATAAATTACTATATTTTTAGAGTCAACTATTGTACATGGTGGCTATAAGTTGGCTATAGATTACATGGCAATCCACTATAGCCAGGTGCTGGCTACACTATTGTTCTTGCTCTTAAAAGTAGCAAAAATTACTTCTCTCATTGCACGGAAATCAAACCCAATAATATATAGCACATATTCTCCTTGTTTTCTACATGTACTGAGCTCATTGGAGATGAAAGAATTAAAGAGGAGAGATGCAATTTCCTAATGCATTTTTTCACTCCACTTCATAATTTATCTTGGAAAACCTGCATATACACTTATTTGTGGATGGAGCGAGTAGTACATAGTGTGGGCATGGTGTGTGGACTCGATCGGATATTCCGGCGCAAGAGCGTTCACACACATTTTTGACAGAACCAATCCCCAGACCGGCAACCGTGCATCGCAGCCAGATGATCGACGTCTCAGAATTCCTATTCCAGCGTACGAGCACCGCGTCGCATGATTTGCACCTAGCGCGTACGTACTTTTCGCTCGAAACCTTGTCGACTCCATCTCCATGCCGTGTCGCGATGCCAAGCTCGGCGGTCTCCATCTCGATCGACATGAGACACGGCGACGCTCACCGTGCAAGACCATCCAACCAACCAAGTGATACGTCTCAAATGTATCTATAATTTCTTATGTTCCATGCTACTTTTATGACAATACTTGAATGTTTTATACATACTTTACATCATTATTATACATTTTCTGGCACTAACCTATTAACAAGATGCCGAAGCGCCAGTTGTTGTTTTCTGCTGTTTTTGGTTTCAGAAATCCTAGTAACGAAATATTCTCGGAATTGGACGAAATCAACGTCCAGGGTCCTATTTTTCCACGAAGCTTCCAGAAGACCGAGGGGGAAACGAAGTGGGGCCACAAGGCGCCGACACACTAGGGCGGCGTGGCCCAGGCCCTGGCCGCCGGCCTAGTGTGTGGGCCCCCGTGACTCCTCCGACTCCCGCCCTTCCGCCTACTTAAAGCCTTCGTCGCGAAATCCTGCGAGAGCCACGATATGGAAAACCTTCCAGAGGCCGCCGTCGCCAATCCCATCTCGGGGATTCAGGAGATCGCCTCCGGCACCCTGCCGGAGAGGGAATCATCATCGGACTCTACATCATCATGCCCGCCTCCAGTTGATGCGTGAGTAGTTCATCCTTGGACTATGGGTCCATAGCAGTAGCTAGATGGTTTTCTTCTCCGCTTGTGCTATCATTGTTTAGATCTTGTGAGCTGCCTAACATGATCAAGATCATCTATTTGTAATGCTACACGTTGTGTTTGATGGGATCCGATGAATCTAGAATACTATGTCAAGTTGATTATCAATCTATCATATATGTGTTGTTTATGTTCTTGCATGCTCTCCGTTGCTAGTAGGCCAAGTTGATACTTGTAACTCCAAGAGGGAGTATTTATGCTCGATAGTGGGTTCATGCCTCCATTGAATCTGGGACAGTGACAGAAAGTTCTAAGGTTGTGGATGTGCTGTTGCTACTAGGGATAAAACATCGATGCTTTGTCTAAGGATATTTGTGTTGATTACATTACGCACCATACTTAATGCAATTATCTGTTGTTTACAACTTAATACTGGAGGGGTGCGGATGCTAACCCGAAGGTGGATTATTTAGGCATAGATGCATGCTGGATAGTGGTCTATGTACTTTGTCGTAATGCCCTGATTAAATCTCATAGTAATCATCATTGATATGTATTGAATCTTGATTTGTCAATTGCTCATCTGTAATTTGTTCACCCATCATGTTAGTTATCTTATTGGAGAGACACCACTAGTGAACCTGTGGACCCCGGTCCATTCTTTTTATCTGAATACAATCTCGCAATCATTGTTTTACTGTTCTTTGCAAACAAACACCATCTTCCACTCGATACGCTTAATCCTTTGTTTTCAGCAAGCCGGTGAGATTGACAACCTCTGTTACGTTGGGGCAAAGTATCTTGATTGTGTTGTGCCGGTTCCACGTTGGCGCCGGAATCCCGGTGTTGCGCCGCACTACACTCCTCCACCAACAACCTTCACGTGCTTCTTGGCTCCTACTGGTTCGATAACCTTGGTTTCTTTCTGAGGGAAAACTTGCTTGCTGTGCGCATCACCTTCCTCTTGGGGTTCCCCAACGGACGTGTACATCTAC
Source organism: Lolium multiflorum (assembly GCA_030979885.1). NCBI lineage: Eukaryota > Viridiplantae > Streptophyta > Magnoliopsida > Poales > Poaceae > Lolium > Lolium multiflorum. The sequence continues at coordinate 4,706 of JAUUTY010000645.1, read as the reverse complement.
GCGCATCAAGCACTTTTAGGCGCCGTTGCCGGAAGATCAAGACACGGCGCAGAGTCTCCACATCCAATCTCTTTACTTTGTTTTTGTCTTGCTTTATTTTATTTTATTTACTGTCTTGTTTGCTTCATATTAAAAACACAAAAAATTAGTTGCTTTACTTTCCGTCTTATTTACTAGCTTATCAAAAACACAAAAAAATTAGTTACTCGTCTTTACTTTATTCTATTTGCCTAGTTTACTTTTATTACTGTTATAATGGGTACTCCTGAAAATACTAAGTTGTGTGATTTCACTAGCACAAATAATAATGATTTTATAAGTACTCCTATTGCTCCACCTACCAGTAGAATTCTATGAAATTAAACCTGCTTTATTGAATCTTGTTATGAGAGAACAATTTTCTGGTGTTAGTACTGATGATGTTTACTGCCATCTTAATAATTTTGTTGAACTTTGTGAAATGCAAAAGTATAAGGATATAGATGGTGATATTATAAATTGAAATTGTTTCCTTTCTCATTAAGAGGAAGAGCTAAAGATAGGTTACTTTCTTTGCCTAAAAATAGTATTGATTCATGGACTAAATGTAAAGATGCTTTTATTGGTAAATATTATCCTCCTGCTAAGATTATATCTTTGAGAAGTAGCATTATGAATTTTAAACAATTATATAATGAACATGTTGCTCAAGCATGGGAGAGAATGAAATCTTCGGTAAAGAATTGCCCAACCCATGGACTGACTACTTGGATGATCATCCAAACCTTTTATGCAAGATTGAATTTTTCCTCAAGGAACCTATTGGATTCAACTACTTGGAGGTACTTTTATGTCCATCACCACGGGCGCGCGACTAAACTTCTTGATGATATGATGATCAATTACTCTGAATGGCACACTGAAAGAACTCCTCAAGGTAAGAAGGTAAATTCCTTTGAAAAAACCTCTTCTTTGGGTGATAAGATTGATGCTATTATGTCTATGCTTGCAAATGGTAGATCTCATATTGATCCTAATAATGTTCCTTTAGCTTCATTGGTTGCTTAAGAAGAAAATGTTGATGTGAATTTCATTAAGAGTAATAATTTCAACAACAATGCTTATAGGAATAATTATGGTAACAACAGCTATAGGCCATATCCTTCTAATAATGGTAGTGGTTATGGAAATTCTTATGGTAGATCTGTTTTGCCTAATGAGGAAAAGATATTAGAAATTGAAAGAACTACTAAAAGCTTTATGCAATCGCAATATGAGCAAAATCAATTGTTTACTAAAAGTATGAATGAACAATCTGCCTTGTTGAAAAATATAGGAAATCAACTTGAAAATTTGAATGTGAAAATTTCTGGTTTGCAAACTAAACTTACAAATGCTGAAAATCGAATCTCATATATGTCTGAATCACAATCTTCTTTAATTAATAAAATGGATGCTAAACCTGAGGATAATGATACAAAATTTTCTGCTACAGCAAATGCCATCCAAGTTAGAATTAATGATAATATTAGAATGTTAGCTGAATTACATGCTAGGTGGGATAGAGAAGAAAAAGAAAAACTTGCTAAAGAGAATAATGTAGCTAAAGTTTGGACTATTACCACCACTAGTAATGTTGATTCTTCACATGTTGCTACACCTCCTACTATCAATGGTAAAATAATTGGTGTTGGCAATGTTTCTACTCATAGTACAAAGCGTGCAAAATTGCTGAAACTGCTTGTGATAAAACTGCTGAAATTTTTCAAAATATTGGTGACAATGATTCCATTGCTGTAGAACATAATGGTTTAGATTTTGATGATTGTCATATTACTGAAGTTATAAAGTTCTTACAAAAACTTGCTAGAAGTCCTAATGCTAGTGCTATAAATTTAGCCTTTACAAAACATATTACAAATGCTCTCATTAAAGCTAGGGAAGAGAAATTAAAACTTGAAACTTCTATTCCTAGAAAGTTGGAAGATGGTTGGGAGCCCATCATTAAAATGAAATTCAATGATTTTGAATGTAATGCTTTATGTGATCTTGGTGCAAGTATTTCGTTATGCCTAAGAAAATTTATGATATGCTTGACTTGCCACCATTGAAGAATTGTTATTTAGATGTTAATCTTGCCGATAATGTTAAAAAGAAACCTTTTGGAGGATTGATAATGTTCGCATTACGGTTAACAATAACCTTGTCCCCGTTGATTTTGTTGTCTTGGATATTGAATGCAATGCATCTTGTCCTATTGTGTTGGGAAGACCTTTTCTTCGAACCGTTGGTGCTATTATTGATATGAAGGAAGGTAATATTAAATATAAATTTCCTCTAAAGAAAGGTATGGAACATTTCCCTAGAAAGAGAATGAAGTTGCCTTTTGATTCTATTATTAGAACAAGTTATGATGTTGATGCTTCATCTCTTGATAATACTTGATTTGCACTTTCTGCGCCTAGCTGAAAGGCGTTAAAAAAAGCACTTCTTGGGAGATAACCCATGTTTCATTTTATTTACTGTATTGTTGAGTCTTGGAAGTTGTTTACTATTGTAGCAACCTCTCCTTATCATGTTTTTGTGCCAAGTAAAGTCTCTATGGTAAAGTTGATGCTAGATTTGGATTGCTGCGTAGAAACAGCATTTGTCTGTCTGTCACGAATTCGCGCAGAACTCTCGTAAGAAGAGTCAAAATCTGCAAATTTACGTGCGTGATCCTCAGATATGTACGCAACTTTCATTAGTTTTGAGTTTTTCCGTTTGAGCAAGTTAAGTGCCCCTGTAAAATTCGTTTTTACGGACTGTCCTGTTTTTGACAGATTCTGACTTTTATTTCGCATTGCCACTTTTGCTATGTTGAATGAGTTTCTTTGTTCCATTAACTTTCAAAAGTTTTGCAATGTTCAGAAGTGTTAAGAATGATTATGTCACCTCTGAATATGTGAATTTTTGATTATGCATTAACCCCCCTAATGAGTTTGCTTGAAGTTTGGTGTGGAGGAAGTTTTCCAGGGTCAAAAGAAGAGGATGATATACTATGATCAAGAAGAGTGAAAGGTCTAAACTTGGGGATGCCCAGGTGGTTCATCCCTGCATATTTTGAGAAGACCCAAGCATCTAAGCTTGGGGATGCCCAGGCATCCCCTTCTTCATCGACAACTTATCGGGTCACTTCTAGTGAAACTATATTTTTATTCCATCACATCTTATGTTCTTTACTTGGAGCGTCGGTTTGCTTTTATTTTTGTTTTTTTTTTGGTTTGAATAAAGTTGGATCCCATCATCCTTATATTGGAGATATTACGCTCCGCTTTTTCATATGGAACACTTGTGTTCTTAATTGTGCTTTAATGTTCATGGCGAAGGCTGAAATTGCTTCGTTAAATTGCTATTTGGTTGGAATCAAAAAATGCTGCATATGGTTTGGAAAAATTTGGCAATTGTTTGAGCTCTCATAGATCATGTTTAAGCTCTTGCATCATGTAGTTTAATCTATTAATAAAGAACTACCGTAGAGCTTGTTTAATTTGGTTTGCATGATTGGTCTCTCTAAGTCTAGATATTTTCTGGTAAAGTGTTTGAACAACAAGGAAGACAGTGTAGAGTCTTATAATGCTTGCAATATGTTCTTGTGTAAAGTTTTGTTGTACCTGTTCATACTTGTGTTTGCTTCAAACAACCTTGCTAACCAAAGCCTTGTACTGAGGAGAAATGCTTCTCGTGCATCCAAACACCTTGAGCCAAAACCCATGCCATTTGTGTCCACCATATCTACCTACTATGTGGTATTTATCTGCCATTCCAAAGTAAATTACTTGAGTGCTACCTTTAAAATTTCATTCCTTTATCTTTGCAATATATAGCTCATGGGACAAATAGCTTAAAAACAATTGTGGTGATGAATATATAGTTATGTGTCTTAGTTCTTATAAGTTGCTTGTTGACCGGTAACCATGTTTATGGGGACGCCATCAACTTTACCTTTGTTGGATATCACTCTCCAATGTATCCATAATTTCTGATGTTCCATGCTTATTTTATGACAATACCTACATGTTTTGTTCACACTTTATGTCGTTTTGATGCATTTTCGGAACTAACCTATTGACAAGATGCCGAAGTGCCGATTCATTTACACTTATTTTTGGTTTCGAAATCCTAGTAGGAAATATTCTCGGAGCCAGGCCAGAAATCAACGCCCGGCATCTTAGAATTCCACGAAGCTTCAGGGAACACCGAGAGGAACCGGAGGGCCACGGGGCCACCCAGTAGACAGGTGGGCCCAGTGGCCAAGGAGCCGGGCGCGCCCCCCTGCGTATTGGGCCCCATATCCTTCCCCTTGAGCTCATTGCTCTTCGCCTCTAGAAGCCCACGACCTAAATCTTGAACGGAAAAGCCACGGTACGAGAAACCTTCCCGAGCCGCCGCCATCGCGAAGCCAAGCTGGGGGACAGGAGTCTCTGTTTCGGCACGCCGCCGGGACGGGAAGTGCCCGGAAGGCTTCTCGCAGTCAACACCGCGCCATCTTCACCGCCATGTTGTCCCATGATGTAGTTCTCCCCCATATCTACCTACTATGTGGTATTTTTCTGCCATTCCAAAGTAAATTACTTGAGTCCTTGTTACCTTTAAAATTTCATTCCTTTATCTTTGCAATATATAGCTCATGGGACAAATAGCTTAAAAACCATTGTGGTGATGAATATGTAGTTATGTGTCTTAAT